>JABAJV010000143.1:0-26892 GCA_018854895.1 Tricholoma furcatifolium
AAATGTGGATGTTGGCCGACGCGGCAGCAGTGTGACCTGATGTGACCTGTCTTGCCGGGACTGACCTTTTCGTCGGTCGCAGCTATACTTCAGGACTCCGTGGATTTCAGATGCAAGAATAAAACAGCAAAACATAGACGACGATAACCATTTCCCAAACTTGCCGAGACCATTCCGAATTAACCCCAACCCACTACCTCTACACACTTGAGCTAGCGTGCAACTAACGCATCCAGCACAAGTCTGGAGAAACCATGCAGGGGTAAAAACAATGGTCTGCAGGCCAGAACAAATGGCGCAGTCTCGTCAAAACTACAGCAACATAGACCTGAACTGTGATTTGACATACCAAACAAAAATCCCCATCCTTTGAAGGCCAACTTTCGCAGCTTCATTTCTTGCAGCTTTCTTGGTATTGCCTTTCCCCTTGCCATAGAGCTCGCCATCAACGAGGACCTTGACGTACCAGATCGGAGTCGTCTTCGAGCCGGCAGGAACTTCAGCGCTCTCTGTCTCTTCCTCGGCGCCGTCCGAATAAATCCATTCGACTATACGTTCAGACTTTTGCAGGCTCTGGTTGAATAGCGCAAGATGGCCTATAGTAGTCGTAGGAGGTAGGTCGATGGGGCCCGACCGCGGCGTGGAGGTTGGCGTGGGCAGAAGTGGCAGACCATGTTGCTGGCGAACAATTTTGTATGCCGCCGTTGCATACGGCGCGAAGAGCGGCTCTAGCCAATGTTTGGCCCGGTCAAGACCTTGCTCATGATAAAGCCCTCCAATGAAAGACTATAAATCTTTAGAAAAAGTGCAGGTAATATTCAACTGCATATCGCTCACCTCAAGGACATCGGCTATTCACATGAAATAAATAAATGATCTGATATACTTTTGGGAGATCTCGAAGCTCACCTTGGATGTGTATAGAAGCACGTAGCGTAATCGCCTGGGCTGGGTGAAGCCGCAAACGATCGGGAAGTCTATACCTTAAAGATCTAAGCGAAAAAGTCAAAATCCGATCAGCGTGAAGGCCAGAAAAGACTTGCATGTCAGCGAGAGTGGCATTACCGACGATCATTGCCCGGATTTTCTAATGGACAGAGAAGGATCAGTCATTATCGGCTTGCCCTTAGAGCAGGCCGTATAGAACGGGGCGCTTACCGTGGAGGGGCCGACGTGAAGCCCAGGATACATCTTCATCATGAGACTCGTCACGCAAAGGCCCAATACAGCATCGCCGAGGTGCTCAAACCTTATTGCAGGTTGGTCGGATGGATATCTAAAACCACCATAGACACTCACTTCTCGTTGTCGGGACTAAGATCGGTAGGGTGGTCTTCAAAGACGTGCGTCGGACGAGCATAGTAGCTTCGATGGGTGAAGACCCGTTGTTCGATCTCAAAGGAACGAATAGTAGGGAGCGAAGGCCAATCACGATTATTTGGCCCAAAGTCTGGACTACGGAGAGGTTAGATTAATCATTGCATATAAGAAACAGATGCTTTACGTGAGTGGCATTTGTTGTAGTCCTAGTAAGCTGTTGCCGTGTCGGTATGGCAGATAAGAAACAGACCTGAGAGAGAGGGTCAGAGGAAAGTGAGTTCTGATGGACAGTGCTAGAAAAGAATGTCGGGCTTTGATACAGCTATATGGCATAAGACGGAGACAAAAGTTGGACTCCGCCGCGCCTCTTTGGCGTAATCGTCCATCGATAGCATGTCACATGATATTGCGACTCAACTTTGTCGCGAGGCGCAGCTCCGAGTTCGACGGGTTCGTAGAAAATCAAGAGACGCCTGTGCAGTATTAGACGAGGTATCACATTTGTATTCCAAACGATGTACACAATAAAGTACCACATAATCTAATCAAAATTGCTGATCAATCGAAAGCTTATAGGCATTCGTGAGTCCGATTGCGACATACCATTGCCGAAACATCCTCATCGACGTCAAGACGTCTGCCAGTAAGTTTTATGCTGTGGATTTCTCGATGAGTACCACTGATCACCCGTGGCAAACGATTGTAACGCACCATCAGCAGTTTTTGCCGCCGATTTCATGGTAAAGAAATCTTTGTGCAGCCCACATTCTGTTTTTTCTCTGCCCGCCCATCTTCCTGCCCTCTCATCCTGTCCTGCAGCTACCTTGACGGTACTGTGCCAATCGCCGACACTCCGATATCCTTGAGCGAGCAGTTCATTCCTTGGAACATTGTTTTCGTTGATGTACCATTCTACAAGGTCGAAATTCCATTGGTATAAGGGGTTAAGCTTCAGAAGACCTGTCGAATCGAGTTCAAGGGGCTGTAAGGAGGCACGATCGGCCCCTTGTGATGCTCGTCGACCAGTAATCACGGCTTTAACACCAAGTGCTTCATAAGCGCGCCGAGCTGGTTCCACCTGTAAATACGATAAAGGTGAGAATAGAAGTCACGCTAGATTGTGAGATGGTGGCAAACCTTTACGACATAATCATAGGTGTCTTCATCAGTCTCCCAGAGTTTCTCACCATACTTGGCCTCAAATTCCTTTACATCGGTGCAGTTTTCAGGTTTGTATACGTGTACTGGAACATTGTATTTTGCCTTGACCTCTTCGACGAGCTCGTATGTTTCTGGGAAGTGATATAGGGTATCGAGGAAGATCAGCGGTGGAGGAGAGGGGGTAATCTTTGAGAGCATGTCGATAGCAACGAGACCTGTGAGCCCAAATGCCGTCGTCTGGTACAGGCCTGGTATATGATCTACGGCCCATTTGAGGATCTCTTCTGGGGTTTGGTTGCTGAGATGGGCGTTGACTTCGTCCAATTTTTCTTTTGAAAGAGGAAGATCAAGATGTGCGGATGCCATGGTCAATGGTTGTGGTAGATGATAAAAACAAGATGATGAACATTTTATAAGAACGTAGAATGACCAGAATCTCTTGCACGTGATGATGACGTAGTGCATTAGTAAGCTCGAGCGACTACGGCTCTCGTCTCGCAAAGGCATGGCACCTGGTCTTTATCCGTCTTGCTGGACGTATCTGGGGTTCTGTTCGTCGACTCACTCGCAGCACATCGCTCAACACCTCTTCGGGAGTACCTATGACTTTACCACAAAACCTCATATATTTAAAACACTTTCTCTTATCTTCGAAGTTCATCATACACGAAAACCACCAATGATTTGATATATATACATTACGAGCTGGTGAGGTGACCTAGTAGTTTCCTTAGTGCTTATGTAACGTAGCCAGTTCAATATATTTCATTTCATTAGTAGTTCAGAGTACAAGTACATGGTTAGTGACAAGGCCTAGAAAATCCAAGCTATCAAACTACAGCTGGCCATATTTTCATGTCTGATGAGACGTTTAAGCTGCTCCAGCTCCGGCTGGAATGCGACGAGAGGGTGGCGTGACTTCTTGTTTAAGTGCCTCGAGTTCTCGCGCTTCCTGTTCCTGGTGCTCCAGCTACAGCCATTAATTAGCCCTCGGTAAAATTGTCAATGCACAGAAACCTCACCATCGCCCTCCATGAGTGATCCGTGTTGGGCTGCAACCATATTCATCAGCAGCAAGATCATGGGATGAAATGAGACAACACACATGTTTTGCAGCTGCAGCACGCTTAGCCTGAGTTAAAGCCCCAGCCACAATGAGAATGCCGATAGTCAGACCCTGTGCCCACATACGGGCTTGGACAATCTATCGATAGATGTTAAGATATCATGTCAGCATAGTCAATATATAGTTGCACCTTTTGCGCAGGTGTTTGAAGCCTGCGATCTCCGTAAATCATAGGTCGGATAAAACTCGAATAGAGGTACTTGCCTGTCTCGCGAGATGATAGCACCTGCGAAGGCCAAGCTGGAAGCCCAGCCACCGAGGATGATGCTGTACTGATGGCGGTCCGCCCAATCAGCCAACTTGTCCTTGGTAGACATCTCCTCCCAACGAGCCTCCTCTTCCATTTGCCTTCCATGCAAGAATCGTACACCCTCACCCTCCCTATAACAACGTTTCATTGTTAATTCACACCTGAACGAACAGGGTTGACTCACCATTTGGACTTGTCAAATTCGAGACCACGGCGCTCGGCTTGGATAGACAGACATGGTGCGACAACGATGACGACGCCGAGGCACTTGAGTGAAAGAGGAAGTGAGCGATAGCCGGCAAAGCGACGTTGGGCATAGTATGAGCCTCCGAGAGCAACAATGCCGCTTGCTATTGCGCCTTCGACAGCTCCGCGCCGAGAGGCAGCTGCATGGCCTTCAATATCTTCGTGCGTGGCGAGCTGTGGTACACATTAGGATGTAGAATAGAGTTTGAAAAAAAAAGACGAGCCTTCATTATGAGTGATGGGAATGTTTTGGAAAGAGTTGTCGGTTATTATATCGAGACTCTCGAGTCTCATGGCATCATAGGGTCCTGTGAAGTGGGTCATAGCGGAAGTATGACAAAGCAGATTTACGAATTTACTTCCGGTTCACTCCAGAGGCACACGATCCTCTCCGTTCCGGGTCCTTCAGAAAATGTGTTGTATTGGCGACAGATAAATCGAAAACACTACTGCTACTAGACGACCATGTACTGTACGAATGTAACTCAAAAACACTATCTACTGACTACCCGTGTACATACAAAGTGAAAATCCAACATGTCAAATCACCAAATCAGAAATGGTCCACTGTGAATGTCCATTTCCCGTCAGCAATGTCGAAGCTCTCGAAGTGGGTATTGGGGATTTTCTTGAGACGCTTCAAGTGTTTGACGGCACTGGGGTGTTTGTCGTCGGTGATAGGTTCTCGCGTAGCCTTATCGACAGCCCAGCAGTTCACCAATGTCAACCGCGCTCTCACATTGAGGCCTGAGCCTGGAGGTGGCTTGTCGACGTCGTCGCTCTCCGGATACACACTGCACTCCTTCTCGTCAAACCGGATGACTTCTCCTAGTAAGGCACCAAGTTTTGGCAGTCCAGTCAAGTCAACAGGCTCCATGAAGTGAATCTCCCCAAATCCGACGCGACCAACGACAAGATCCTTGAAACTGGACAGTTCATCATATCCTTTTTGTTTCAGTATTGTAAGGTCAGGCTTCACGTAATATTCGCCCTCCTCGAATTCACGGCCTTGACCGTCCTCTTCGACGGGCTGCTGACTTTGCGCGGTAAATCGATTTGGAGTTTGCTTTGGACGAGGAGCAGGAGTCGGGGATTCAGTTAATGGATTAGGATGGAGTGCCGCTTCCGCATCCTTCTGGCGCGATGCAGTGCTGAGGGCAGGGCTAAAGACAACTTTGCCTCCACGACCAGGAGAACCACCAGACTTTGTGAAAAGTTCGGTGGGCTCGATCTTCTTGTCTAGAATGACCTTTTTCACACTCTGTCTTGAGCCACTGCCTAACGCAGGGCTAGAGCTACGACCCGAAAGGAAAGCATCGAAGCCGGAGGAGCTGTTAGCGGTTTGGCTGAAGGACAAATTTTTGCTGGATGATAGAGAGACGCTGCTGGCGAACGGAGCTGGGGAGGGAGCGGGGGACGATGAGCTTGAACCGAATCCTCGAAGTTTTGAGTTGGCAGGCGTATATCCAACTCGAGGCATCGGCGATCTTGTCGGAACGTCCACAAAGAATCCAGCTTTCTTTTTAGGTTCTAGGTCGTAGAGGCGGGGACCTGGAGGAAGCACCTTGAAAATAGGTAGGTCATTTCCAATAGGTTCTGATATAGACGCTGTGAGGGTGCCCTGAGCACCCGGAGCAGTGACTGTAGTGTTAAAAAGACCTCCAGTCTGATTGGTCGAGCCGAACAGGCCTCCACCAGTCGACATAGCAGTACCGAGAGGAGCAGGTGTAGCAGGTTTGATGAAGCTTGCACCAAATGTTGATTGATTATTTGGTTGAAGTGTGCTGGTACCAAAGAGTGGATTTGTAGGCTGTTGTGTCGTGTTCGTAGGCTGTCCAAACGCTCCACCTCCGAAAAGAGGCCCAGTAGTTTGAGCAGGCTTCACACCGAAGGCAGTACCAAATGCACCAGTTTGGGCAGGCTGTGTTGTCGCCGCCGCCTGTTGCGGCTGCTGCGAAGTAGCGCCGAACAAGCCCCCACCTCCAAACAGCCCACCTGTTGTTCCAGTATTTGTTTGAGCGCCACCAAACACTGAAAAAAACAGCTAAGAGTCATGAAATCTAAAGCATTGAAAGATTCTTACATGGATTAGCAGTAGGCTGTTGAGCGCCCGGTTGTTGTTGATTTTGTTGTTGTTGACCAAACAGACCAGTGCCAGTACTGGTGCCTCCAAACAAAGGATTCGCCTGTTGGGGCTGCTGAGGCTGTTGTTGCTGGTTCTGGCCAAAGGCACCGAAGCCAGTAGCTGGTTGAGTGGAAGGTTGTCCGAAAATCGATTTGGTGCCGGTGTTAGTGTTGTTACCTAGATATAAGGCGAAATGTCAAAAAAGGAGAGAGCAGTATTTTTGGAGTATTAGACGCACCGAAGCCCCCAAATCCAGTCGCGGGAGCAGCAGCTGCAGTATTAGTTCCAAATATACCGCCGGCAGGTTGTTGTGTCTGTTGAGCGGGCTGTCCAAACGCCCCGCCACCACCAAAAGCGCCACCAGTCGCTGCTAAAAGGTAATAGGTAATAGAAACTGCGGATTCAAGGTAAAAACTCACCAGGAGTACTTCCAAATGCACCTGTACCGAAGGCAGGTTTGGATGTAGCAGATCCAAACGCACCACCACCGAACAATCCACCACCCGTTTGCTGTTGCTGGGGTTGTGCTGTAGATCCAAAGGCTCCAAAGGCTCCTGTTTGTTGTTGGGGTTGCTGCTGTTGCTGCTGCTGGGGTTGACCAAAAGCACCTCCACCAAAAGCAGAAGTTGTCGGTGCGTTAGTAGCTGGCGTTCCAAATGCTCCAAATGTTCCTGCATTGGTCGCTGGAGCTGCAGCTCCAAACGCGCTCGTTTGTTGAGCAGGTTGGGCGCCAAACAAGCCAGTGGTTGCCGCTGGCTGAGTAGTACCAAATGCACCTGGTCCAAAGCTGCTGGCCGTTTTACGCCCTTGGTTGTAATCTTGCCATCGTAATTCCTAACATGACTTTCATGTTAAGCACGAAAAAGAATTCCAAAAAATTAGTTACCTCTGCAGAGGTGCCTGCATAAGCTGGCATGCAAGAAATAGATTGATATTGCAGAATCGTATTTGGATTGGCTGGATCTTTATCTGTGTGAACTGCATAAGGAGGATTTGATGATCCAGTGGTAACTGCTGCAGTTGCTGGCTGTGCGCCTGGCGCTATAGAGAGATTTTGTAAATCAAAAATGTAAAAAGGGAGCTGGTGTACACGCACTGGTCAAAGCGGAAACGAAACCTGTTGTGGGTTTGTTAGCTCCAAACATTGGATTACCACCCCCACCTCCGAATGCACTAGTAGTTGCTGTCGTCGTGGGTTGCCCAAATGCTCCTGTGCCAGACCCACTTGCTGTGTTACTCTGGCCAAAGGCCCCTCCTCCTCCAAAAGCACTAGTGCCGCCACCAAACGCGCCGAAACCAGTAGATGGCTTGGCACCACCAAACATTGGATTAGCTGTGTTACTTTGCGAAGTATTAGTGGCTCCAAACGCGCCTTTTAAGAATCGGATTAGTCTGAACTGCAAGGAATGCAGACGGATAAAAAGACGCACCAAAACCGGTGTTTGTAGCTGGAGCAGGTGCAGAGAGGTTGCCGAACATGGGATTTGCCTGGGGTTGTTGTGCTGGTTGAGCTTGCCCAAAGGCGCCTGTACCTGCGGAGCCAAATGCTGTTTAAAAAGTAAGTTTGTGTGTGCAGTGAGTCAACAATAAAAAGCTGACTCACCACTGGGGGCACCGAAGGCACTCGCGGGCTGCCCAAAGGCACTCGGCTGCTGCTGCTGCTGATTTTGCTGCGGGTTAGCCCATGAGGACGTGACGGCGCTGTTGAACATGGTGCAAGCGCAATCGACCACTCGAGCTCTCGATAGTAACCAAACGCGACGAAGTCTTTCAATCTCCGGTACCCACGGTCCCGTGTATTGACCTTCCGCGCACGTGCACATTTTTTTGGTCGTCTCGAAGGACAAGTTCATCAGGCCTACAACTTACAGCTGCTCCCAGCATGCCTGATGGTTCAGCGCATACCAAAAAAGGTCCAACATTCAACACACTAGAACGTGAAAAGGCCTTTAGAAATCCTCCAAAAGATGGCTCGACTTATGGTATCTTAAACGAATTCGTCGCGCCTCACATCGAATCATTCAACGCTTTATTCGATGACAATTATTTACCTGCGGGGGATGGTGACGGTAAAGGTCTTCTGACTCTGGCTATCAGAGATATTGGGGAACGTGTTATCTTCGATGGAACTGGGTCGCAGAATCCAGATGGAACTTTGGGATGGGGGAACAAGATGCGAAGTGAGTAGCCAGATTCTAAACTTGAGGCGTGCTTTGATATAGGACTCATAAAATAGTATGGATCGAGTCTGTTTCCATTGCCCGACCGCAGGTACCAGAAAGACATCAATCGGAATACAAAGAGCCGCGAGTATACCCCTCAGAGGTAATTCACAATTATTATGTACCGTTATCCAACCAAGCCAACCTCTGAATAACCAGGCTCGAGAACGTTTAACTTCCTACCGTGGGCGGATGAACATGAAAATTTGTTGGACAGATCCAGCTGGTGCAACTCAAAGCACAGTTAAGGATTGTGGATTGGTGCCTGTCATGGTTCGAGTATGTACGGTACACCGTTCTCCTACATGCGACAGTAACGTTTCTTTTTAGTCCGTTCGATGCAACCTCCGAAATATGCCTTCGGCAGAGCTCGTTCGCCACCATGAGGAACCAGAAGAATTTGGCGGGTACTTCATTATCAACGGAAATGAACGTCTCATTCGTTATCTCATCCTCCCACGGAGAAACCATGTCATTTCCCTCATTCGCCCCAGCTTTACGAACCGAGGACCTTCATATACTCCATACGCTGTTCAAATACGCTGCGTCCGACCCGACCAAACCAGTGTCACCAACAACCTCCATTATCTGTCCAATGGAAATGCTATGCTGCGTTTCAGCCTTCGGAAACAGGAATATGTTATTCCAATCATGCTCGTCCTCAAAGCTCTTGTTGGTGCCTCCGATCGGGAGATTTTCGAGGGCATAATAATGCAGGATTATGAAAACACTTTCTTGACCGACCGCGTCGAATTACTGCTGCGAAGTTTCAAGACATTCACACTGCAAACCGGAGAGCAATGTTTGGAGTACCTAGGCGACAAATTCCGTATTTTATTGAATGTGCCAGAAGATTGGACAAATGTTGCTGTGGGTGCTCACTTGATCCAAAAGATGGTTCTTGTACATGTGGAGAACCCTCGAGACAAATTCCGGATGCTTCTGTACGTTCTCAACCATTAATTTCACTGCCGTCTCTCACACTCTTCAGTTTCATGCTTCGCAAACTCTACTCGGTTGTAGCATCCACATGCTGCGCTGACAATCCTGATTCTCCCCAGCATCAGGAAGTTCTACTTCCAGGAACTCTCTATGGGATGATCATCAAGGAACGTATGGACGAAATCTTGAACAATATACGTGCTACGATCCGGTTAGATTTGCGTAATGGTGCCACTGTAGATTTCAGCGACAGTAAGTTGATCGTCACAATGTTGCACGCGGTCACACTAATTGCTTGACAGAGCGCTATTTCGCAAAAGTCTTATCGAAAGTCAATTTTGATATTGGGGGAAAGCTTTCCAACTTCCTTGCAACGGGCAATCTTGTCTCTCCTACCGGTCTTGATTTACAACAAGCCTCTGGTTTCACCATCGTTGCCGAGAAGCTGAATTGGCAGCGCTATATCAGTCATTTTAGATGCATACATCGCGGCGCGTTCTTTGCAGAGCTGAAGACCACTACTGTTCGAAAATTGCTGCCTGAAGCATGGGGTATGTATAAATGTTATTTTAAAAATATTCTGTAACTGACCCGATCGATAAGGTTTCTTGTGCCCTGTTCATACTCCGGATGGATCGCCATGCGGCCTGCTTAACCATTTGTCTAGAACATGTCGCATCGTAACAGCGCCCTTAGCAGTCGCACACATTCCCGCCCTCCTTTCGAACCACGGGATGACCCAAGCCTTTGCTCCTTCGATAGATGGTCGGAAAAACATTTGTGTCCAACTCGATGGTCGAGTCATTGGATGGGCTCATCCGGCATTGGCTGCACAACTTGCCACCAACCTTCGTATATGGAAGACCGAGGGAAAAAATAACGTGCCTTTGGATCTCGAGATCGGACTGGTGCCAGAATCGAAGGGTGGCCAGTATCCTGGTCTTTTCTTGTTCTCTTCAAGATCAAGGATGATGCGACCCGTCAAGTACCTTTTGAATGGGCGTGACGATCAAGTTGGCCCCTTCGAACAGGTTTATATGAATATTGCATGCACGCCCGAAGAGATTGAGCCAGATGCTTCAACTCATGTTGAACACAATCCCACCAACTTCCTCTCGATCCTCGCCAATCTCACTCCCTTCTCTGATTTCAATCAAGTAAATGCTTAATCTTTTATGTTTTATCATGTCATTAACAATCTTATAGAGTCCTCGAAATATCTATCAATGTCAGGTAACCTCGCTTTTCCCTTGATCTTCCGTATTACGTGCTAACATTTCAAAGATGGGTAAACAAACGATGGGAACTCCTTCGACCGCACTTCGACATCGTACGGACAATAAGCTCTATCGATTGCAGAGCGGCCAAAGTCCAGTTGTTCGACCCGCTTTACACAACACTTATGCAATGGATGCCTTCCCCAATGGTACGAATGCAATAGTGGCAGTTATCTCTTACACTGGTTATGACATGGAAGATGCCATGATTCTCAACAAATCTGCTCACGAAAGAGGCTTCGGATATGGGACGGTCTACAAATCTAAAATTATCGACCTCAAGGAAGAGAAAGGCGCCATCAGATCATCGACGACGCCTACGTTACATTTCGGTCTTGGTCGTGACATTATCAAAGCTGGTGACAAGGCCCACAGTTGCTTAGACACGATAGACAACGATGGTCTGCCGTTTATAGGCGCAACTATCTATCCCGGAGCCCCTTTAGCAGCGTACATAGACGACACTAAGGGCCGGACTCAGTTCGTCAAGTACAAGGATAACGAAACTGCACTTGTCGATCAAGTTCGCCTTCTCGGTAAGGTCTTGAACTACAAGCTCTTAGCAGCATATTAACTATCAACAGGTAGCGACAACGGCGATGAGTTGCAAAAGATACAAATAACACTTCGTATAACGCGCTCCCCTGTCATCGGTGACAAGTTTTCATCTCGCCATGGTCAGAAGGGTGTCTGTTCGCAAAAATGGCCTGCAATAGATATGCCATTCAGCGAGAGCGGGATGCAACCGGATGTGATCATCAATCCTCATGCCTTCCCCAGTCGCATGACTATTGGAATGTTGGTTGAGAGTATGGCAGGTAAAGCGGGTGCAATGCATGGTTTAGCGCAGGATGCCACCCCCTTCAAGTAAGATCACATTTATGCCATTGTTACGGGTAAACTTGTCTGACATTTATCTTTAGATTCTCAGAGAAAGATACTGCTATCGATTATTTCGGAGAACAGCTTCTTGCAGCTGGTTACAATTATTATGGAAATGAGCCAATGTACTCTGGGATCACAGGCCAAGAATTCGCTGCCGACATTTACCTTGGGGTGGTCTATTACCAACGTCTCAGGCACATGGTGCTCGACAAGTTCCAGGTTCGCACGACTGGGCCCGTCGATCCCATAACACGACAACCTGTGAAGGTGAGCACCGCCATCTTTTATCGACGTCACAACAAGCGTCTGACTTCATCTAGGGCCGAAAACGCGCTGGTGGTATACGCTTTGGTGAGATGGAACGTGATGCTCTCATCGCGCATGGCACATCCTTCTTGTTGCAAGACAGATTGATGAACTGCTCTGACTATTCGACTGCTTGGGTGTGTCGTACATGTGGAAGCCTTATTTCTCTTGGCTATGATGATATCAGCCTTGGAGAAATGGCAGTTGGGACATCAGGGTCTATCAAAGCCACGGGCCCAGGGGGTGAATTTTGTAGAGTATGCCGTGCGGTGGCAGAGGAAGAGGATGAACGGGAGCGTCAAGCCTTAGCGACAGGCCAGCACTTGCAACGACCGAAGGCTGACGTGCATGTTGCAATTACTTCGCAACACGTTCTTGGAAGGGCATCGAAGGGTGGCGATCTTGATGTTGTGGCAGTACCATACGTGTTCCGCTACCTCTGCGCAGAGTTGGCATCGATGGGCATCGCAGTCTCTGTGGAAGTGCGATGATATCATTCCAGGAAAAGTAATATACGCTTCAAAAATATACATAATTCTCTGACCATGTATTCCAACAAGAGAGGAGAGGCATAAAAAGAGCGGCGACCGTGTAGTAAGGTAAAGAACGGGGTATCAAAGATTAGATGGTGATAAAGTGAACTTGTAAATATCAGGTTAACAAATACAAGAGGGGGGAAATACGTCATCCCTGGGTATGATTGGGAGCTGACTGGGCATCTGGAGAAGTTTTAGTCGACTCTTCCGATCCATTGCCCTGTGCCAATTCCACTGGCGGAGTATGCAAATTTTTTTGAGGTGGATTCGGCTCGGCATTAGCCTTTTCGCCTCCGAGAAACAATTCCAATAAAGTTGCTTCAAGGTCCGTCTCCCCTGTACCGACCGGATTTCGTGGAGGATATGACCCATACTTCTTGTAATCCACTGGAATACCCGACCTCGCAAGGAACATGTCAAAAATGAGACGGCATTCATCAGCTGTCGTAGCACGCGAAAAGAGGCGATGCATGTGATGGGCATCTTCACGAGAGATGTGAGGAGGCTGGGCGTTTGGATCGACGTATACTGGCGCAGGTTTGCGGACAGGTGAAGTAGGCGTGCGTGGCTTAGTATTAACGCGTGCTTGGGACTTCGGCGACGCGACGACTGGCGAAGCGACTTGGGTATCTGACTCTACCGAAGGCTTTCTTTGAGGTTGCCCGTTAACGTTAGCATTGCCAGATTGAGAAATGCCATTTGTGTAAGAAGGTGGTTGTGTGCGGCGAGCAGAACCATTTTCGATCTGTTCCTGATGCGCCGGGACAGGAGGAACACTAGGTGCAGGAGTGTTGTTGGCATCCACAGCTTTTTTCTGAACAAGGGATGCGCTCCTAGATCGAGTGCCAGTATAGCTGCGTTCCTCATTGGATTCCTGGGGCGATGTCGGGGGAGACATACGAGGGGCTGGAGGAGGACGAGGGGGTACTGGATAATTGGCCAGGGAAGACATATTGTTGAGCGGCGGCTTTGGGGGGACAGGGCGGGGTGGTGGTGGCATAGGCATAGGCGCTTTCGAGAGATCATCACCTGAGCGTGAACGATCCCCATTGCTCAAAGATAGTTTGGATATCATTTTTTGTAGCCTTCCCGTGCCTTTCGATTTCCCGTTCAAAGTTGGATCAGGCGCTACAACAGCTGCAGGAACTCCCATGTCAGGCGGTCCTTCCGACAAGAAATCAATCAGATCTCTCGTGCTTGCAGAAACCTTTTGCCCGTTGCGCATGGCAGGAGCCGCTAATTTAGGAGCGGGGTTCGGCGCTTGGGACGCGGGAATAGCGTCGTCGTCGTCTGAGCCTGCCATAACGTCGTCCAAATCAAGAGATTCACGGTTGCGCTGGATTTTACGCGTGCGAGGAGGGAAGAACGGGTCCTGTACCTGTGTGACATGGCGGCGGTTCTGCATTGAGGATTGATCTATGGTGGCGCTACGAGTGGGAGTTGGCAGCGCAGTTACGCGGGGTTTTCCTAGAGTACGAGATGGAGCGTTGGAACTAGAGGTCGAAACAGACCGGACTCGAGTGGGTACTGAGGAAGTGACTGAAGATGCTGTGACACTCGCTTGGCGATTACGGGTGGCAGGAGGAATGACAGGTTTTGGGCTACTCTCTTCGTCGTCTTCCTTGATAGAATCGACGGGAACAAGAGAGGGTCGACGACCAGATGTTCGTGGTGGAAGAGGTTGTTGAGCAGGATCAGAATCAAGCTTGAATGATACAGGACCTGGCCGCCGATTTCCGCGTTCCTTTTCTTGTTTGAATGCCTTTTCGGGAAAAAGTTTTTTTTTTAAGATGAGGCTGACTAATACAGGGGGATGGGAACCGACATACCTCCATTGTCTTCAACCGATCAGGTGTAAGCGACACTTTCATCGTGGACGACGAGCGCATCAAGTCATCAAATTCCTGCTGGAGCGCTTCATCCTATGGAACAATCCTGGAGAATCAGCGTGTGATGGAAATCGACGTGGCAAAACTGACCTCTGCTGTGTAACTGTCTTCAAATGGAGTTGATGTATGTCTTGAGCTCTTCTCGCTGACAGATGAGCCAGATCTTTTATGACCATTTGTAGCATCTCCTTCAACTGATGCTCTACTATTGTTGGCTCTGAACATCTTGATGGCTCGTGTCTTTTCGAAAGAGGATCTAGACCCAGAATTGATCGCGGTGGTATTGGTTGCCATGGCTGGAGTTTCTGAAGAGACACGAGATCGTCCAGAGGAATCTCTGTTCTCTTGAAATGGGGAGGATGTTCGTGAAGACTTCTCGTTTTTCGTGAGGGATTTGCTTCGCCGCACTTTGGGGGTTTTAGATAGTTGCTCTATCTGTTCATAAACTATAAAAATCCTCTCGTAAGTAGTATTTAAAGGTATGATACCTTGACGCACCTTGCATCTTCCTGAAGAGACCATAGACGGTGTGGTCTTCACAGAGCGCAGTGAACACGTCTTGAACGGTTGCACTCGCGCGACTACTGTCCCTGGCAACAACACGACTGACGTTCGACAAAATGTGCCTATAACTGTTAGGTGGATAGAGTCCATATATACTAGACAACTCACTCGCATAGAGCTCTGTTGTTAAATAAGTACCAGAAAGTGAACAAATAAAACTGTGCACGCACTCGAGTATAGCTGTAAGATACAGAGCGGCGGGTGCCACTAGCGCTGGGTGGGGTGCTACACCTCCAGCAGCAGTCATCCTTTCAGCGGTGCGGCTTTCAGCCAATGGGTCCTCGTCAGATTCGTTGAGGGTTGAGTATGCTTCGCATTTCATTCGCAGTAACTGAGAGTCAAGTAAACCTTCAGGACGACGAATTGAAAGTCACTGCTTAAGCATCGCACCTCGAAGGTCCACTGCAGGTGAAAACCCTTTGAATCATCCTCCAGAACTGCAGTACAGGCTTCCCGATCCCAATATGCCCTTAACTCGACTTCCGCTTCGAGGAGTGCTTCTTTGCCAAGGGTGGTGGGAAGCAAGCTGAGCAAGCTTGCCCGTAGATTGTCCGTTAGAAGAGAACCCGAATTTTTCAATATACTAAACAGAAATTCGTCCAGGAGTACATTGATTGACTGCAATGCCTCGATCTTCAGCTTTATTGGTCGTATTTCTGAGAGAATTACGTCTGCAGAGTGTCCAGAAATATATGAAGGACCTATCAGCGAGAGTTAGACCGTGAGCCACGAAGTCGCTTTGAAACATACTGGATCCATCCAGGAAGGTTGACATAGCAAGCAAGGAGAGATGCACTGCAGCACTGAAAAGAAGTGGAGTAAGGGTCGTGTCAGTCCTGGGACAACTCAAACTAATTCCCAGATGTCACGATCATTGATCCCAAGCCTAACTACCGACAGTCGCTTAGATCAAGAGATTGTTCCTCCAAAGATCATGTTTTGTAACAAATGCATATGTATCATACTTGTTCAAGATGTCGACCCTCAATCTGAACCTCTATCCCCCCCTCATCTAAAGGACTGCTTTGCAAAGGTGTCGGCGATTTGCGGAGCAGTTCATCCTCCGCCTCACCTTCCGAACTTGGGATTCTCCCTTCCAAGCCGCTGTCAGAGCGCTTTTCCTCTTTCACATCATGAGGTTGGTCCTCCGTAATTTCTTCTTTCTTCAATTTAGAGGGTCCCCAGAGCACCCAACCATCCTCAATCATCTCCGACACCTCAATGGAATCCAAAGCCTTTATTGATCTAGTCTTTGCAGGCTGAGACGGCACCGACGAATAATTCGTAGAAGGAAAGTTGAGAAACTCGTAAGTTTGATGGTGGCCCACTCCAGATGGGAACTGGGATCGTAAAGGGAGCTTTGCTGCAGCATTGTAACGTTTTACTTTGCGATTTGTTGGACCCATGATTTGACCTAGAACCTGACGACGAGTTGCGTGAGTCAATAGACATGAAAGCGATGTAACAACATGGTCATTTACCCATGGAAGGAGAGACTCATGCTGTTGCTTCGAGATTGATGGCGTCTGAATAGTATCCATCTGGTAACAAGGCATTTCTAGTAAAGGAGGCTCAGCAGGAGTTTCAAGCGTTGGGCTGTACGGCGCAGCCGAAGGCTTGAGTCTGTGGTTCCTATGCTCGGCTTCGTGATGTCTTGCGAGTTGGCGTGGGGTCCGAAACATTTCCTTGCATCCTTGAGGAAAACGTTATTTTCAATTCAAGAATACAAAAGCTTTGACCTGCGTACTTTCATATGCACATCGTAAGGGTACAATTGCATGCCCTTTGAGATGCCGAAAGAGTTTAGACCAGTGAACCTCGTGTCGCCCGCAATTTTGCCAACGACAAATAGAGTTATCCTGACATACAATGTCAGGAAATAGACAGAGAGCATCGATCATGCTCGCACCTCAAAAATCTCTTGATGTGCGAAGGCAAAATGTCGAACAAGCCTTTCGGTTGAAATAAGGACAGCATCACAACCATTCCATTTACATGAGAGTTGGGTTATTCTTGAGCACGACAGCACGACAGCTTCCCGTTCAGCCTCATCTGAGGACAGGTAAGAGTCCAGGACTAGTTTCAATAATAAGCGGTTCACCAACCGTTCGCAAATTGGTTGGCAGGATCCAAATCAATGACATCGATTTCTTGGTATTGACAATCAACTCGTAAAATGTAGGATATAGATCACAGCGGGGTCATACCTTCATCACCTATCAATTCTGCAGTATTCGACGAAAATGGATCAATCTCATCTGAAGAATCGACCGCGGACATTGACGTTTCCCGCCCATTCTTTTCCAACTGAGCCTTGTATTGCCTAAACCATAAAGGAGGCGATATGAGGACATGTGACATCAATCGGTTTCTCTTTAAACTTCGAGATACATCAGCACGGGTGGTAGATCCAGAGGCACTCGATTCAGCAGCGGGCGATGGTGAGGGTAGGAATAGAGGGACTTCATCTCGTTGGGGTTCGGGAGTTTTTGTGGTAGTCGAAACCTCCTCAGAGGTTTCCTCGTGAAGGGACTGCCGGGGTGACGATACTAATGACCCAGCCGGTAAGGAGTCCATTGGAACTTCAACCAACGATGATGTCGATGATTGTACAGCTGGAAGTCGATCCATCGGAGGCTCATTTAATGACGATGCTGAAGCTCCAGCCTCAGGGAGACCCACGGAGGAAGATTCAGGGACTGATGAAACATCAGGTTCTACTGGTCTTGGTCCTGAGCCTGGAAGAGACGGCGTCGGTGCAACGATAACGGCATTCGTACTAGAAGTCGGGATGGATGGTTCAGCAATCGACGAAGTAACTGTACCGACAGAAGCTGGCGGCACAATAGCTTGTCGTTTTGCAGGGGGTTCCGAGGAGGGTTCATCCGGCTTTGACCTTTTCGCGGGTACAAGTGCACGTAATAGGTCCTTCGCTAGACTCTTTTTATCAGCCTGCGAGGGAGTCCGTAAGGTCGATGAGGTTGATAACGTAGATTTTTGGGGGGTTGTAGGGGGTAGCACGCCATTCGCAGCAGGTCGTCCAACGTCCGATTTTCCTGGTTGATTCGTCGAACTCTGCGCTGCTTGAGGCCCTGCAGAGGCTGATGCTTTCGACGGGTCGGTCCCACTCTCTACTCTGGGGGGTACACCAGTGTGTTGTATACCGGACAAAAGTGCGGCGTGATGATCAATTTCAGACTTAAGCTTCTCCAACGACACAGCTTTGGGGCCACTCTGATCAGGAATTATGATAGAAACTTCGCCGTTCGAAGCTTTAAGAACTCTGACATGTGTGTTGCTTGGCATCTGCATATGAGACGATGGAGGTGAAGAACGTGCCCAAATTGCGACTGCTTCGAGAAACTGTTGCCAAGCTGCTACAGCCTTTGGATTCAGACGCGCGTCCCCCGGCATTAGTGAAGAAACTGAACCAGGTACTGAAGAAACTGGCGTCGTCGAAGGGGCGCTGGTTGTTGAGTGGTTTGCGGTCAGATGCTCATGTATTTGTTTAGCAGTAGCACCAAGATCCGAATCGGATGTCGGTGGTATGCCAGTGCTGGACGGCAAAGGCTTTGGAAAAATGATTACTACACATTTGCCAAGGGATGTGCAAAAGGACACACCTGTGCACTCGTCACCGACCCTAGCGCATGGACCAGACTAGAACTTGTCGATGATTGTGCTGAATGGAATAATTTCAGTCAAAAGCCTGGCTGAGTGCCATATCACTTACGATGGTTTCCTTTCAGCTTTCGAGAAGCCACCTTCTTTGGAACAGCTTCACGGTAATAAGATTTGGCTGGTTGGTTCTGATGCTGGTGAGAGTTTACCGGCGGCGGGGGCGCTCCAGTGTGGGTTGAATCAGGCGGAGGAGCATGCCGAGATTGATTCAAATGTGAATGCTCGGAAGTTTGTTGCTGTTGTTGATTGGAGTGGGCAGAGTGAGCAGGATGTACCGGCTGCATGTCCAGGGGCTGTCGAGTTCCATGAACTTGTTGCTTTCCAGACGGGAGAGATGATTGGCCGAAGAATGAAGGAAGATGCTGTTGCTGAGGAATTTGAGCGTTTCCTGAGCCAGTTACTGGGGTCCAAGTCAAATTATTCTGCTGCTGCAGGGCTGGCTTCTGATATTGCTGAATATTAGAAGCCATCGAGTATGTTCCATATTGTTCCCAGTTTGAATACGTAGGCTGTGCATATGTAATCTATCCTGGCGTATTATAGAAAGTGATAAAGAGCCTGTAATACTTTCACTTACATTATGTTGAACATTGCCATTCATAGGAACAGCGGTATATGACGATTGTGGGTTTGAAACCGAGGGACCAGCGATGGCAAGCCTGAAGGGTGGTCAGGCATTATTTATGGAAAAGAATAAACGAGGTTACCGATTCCCTGGAGGCGGTTTAAGAGATGCGTAGAGTTGGCGTCTGAATGTATGATCAGATGTAATCTCGCTCAGACCTGAGAATGGACGGCGCGTACTCTGCCTCTTTTCCTTCCTCAATTTTCCGCAAAAGCTCGCGTTGTTTCCATTCGGCATGAGCATCTTCGTTCCACGCCTTGAATTGGTCAATTTGGCTTTGCAATAGCTCAACTTGTTGAAGATTCTGCCGATACGTCTCTTCATTTACTTCAGTAACCTTGACAAACAACGTCGTTTGATTCGACGGGAAGAGGGTCTGTGAGTTTGGAAGCCCATTGGACATTTCCTTCTCAAAAAAATCGGAGTCTAGGAAGGAAACAGGCAAACTTTGAGGCGTAGTGGTGGCGGAACGTAAGAGGCGTGCGGCTTATATAACACTAGCAAACAAAATCTAAATAACGCGTCAAATTAGTAAACTTGTCAAAAACAACCCGAGCATGTCTTTTGCTCGTCTAACTCGTTATAACGCTCGTCCAGTAGCGCTTTCTCGTGGATTAGCATCAGTTTCGTCGCCAAGTCCACCACCCCGTACAGGCACTGTTGGTCCATACCAAGTATTCGACCGAAACGTGAAAAGAATCCAGAAAGACCGGGCCGCGACGCGTGAGGGAGGCGCAAGAAGCAGGACTGTAGACTATGTACGAGATGAGGTGGCAGACAGGATGATGGAACGTTTCTTGGTGTGTTCACCATGACTCCAGTGGCTGTTGATATATCTGATCCTATGCTACGGTTTAGGATATAAAACGCAAGTTTAATTCCATTGTCGACCTGGGTTCTGGTCCTGGACATTTCTCCAAGCTCTTAGAGTCGGATAAAGCAGCCGGATCTATCATGATTGACGCTTCAAGTGCGAAACGGCATTTTTATTCTGTTGTGAAATAATAATTTACTTCCACAGAGGAGACATTGTACCGAGAACCAGACTCCGAATTCGAAGGTCAGTTCTTTTTTTTCAATGATACATCTTCTTCTGACGCCACTTCAAGTTGAAATTAAACGAATACATGCAGAAGAGGAGGATCTTTTGCAAGTCATCGAGCCGAACTCACAGGAAGCAATTCTCTCATGTTTGAGCCTTCACTGGGTGAATGACCTTCCAGGTTTGCACCCACCTTACCTCGTTACTTGTGATATTCTAACAATATGTTCTATAGGAGTACTTGTGCAGATTAAAGAAGCACTGAAGCCTGACGGGCTGTTCCTTGGGGCCATGTTCGGCGGTGAAACGCTGTTCGAACTCAGGTAGGCGTTGTAAGCCTGGAAGATTTCGGTTCTTATTGTTATTCTCCAGAACCGCGCTTCAGCTAGCGGAGGTAGAACGAGAAGGTGGCATATCACCACATGTTTCTCCCATGACCGGTACGCCCTCACATCTAGTGCGGGCCTTTTCGTGAACCTTATCAAGGCCAGACACCAGGGACGTTTCGAATCTTCTGGGACGTGCAGGGTTCACACTTTTGACAGTCGACATTGATGAGGTGAAGGTTGCGTATCCCAGCATGTGGGAACTGCTTGAAGACCTTCAAGACATGGGAGAAGGAAATGCCGTTATTGGACGGTTCGTCATTGGCCTTTTATGCAGTCTTCCAAGCTCACACAGTTTCCTTCCTCTTGATAGACGGAATATGATTAAACGTGATACCCTTGCAGCTGCATCTGCAATCTATAAAGGTACAGACCGGTATTTTTTGTAGGAGTTTATGTTTCCGACCCTTGTGATTTAGAGCTTCATGGTAATGAAGATGGAACTATCCCCGCAACTTTCCAAATCATATACATGGTCAGTGCAAAGTACCGCCGCATGGAATTGTCGCTCACTCAAACTCCAGATTGGGTGGAAGCCTGCCCCCACTCAGCCCAAACCCCTTGATAGAGGAACAGGCGAGGTCAGCCTAAAGGAAGTGTTGTCTGGAAGGTAGATATTACTGCATCACAGCGTGCACAATGCAGTTCATCGATGATCGATCCCTTGTTCAATCACTGTTTGAAAAGACCACTTGATGATGCCGAAGAATTGAAGCTGAAAGCCGATGCAACGTAAAGGTATACGCCGCCGTATTGACAAAGTGTTCAAGCACATTACCCTGCAGGCACTTCAGAAAGCCTCATGGTAACCTCTGCCGGCGGCAAATCTTGGAAATCTTCAGCTGACCAGAGTTCCCGCCGGTCGCCGCATTCTCTCGCACACAAATAAGGCACTGACCTTGCCTTAGTAGGCACACCACCAATCACAAAAGTGGTACAAGTCATATTCTTTCCGCGAAATACGGCCCTCAAAGGCAACCAAAATGAGCACACTGTAATTCGCAAATGAGCTGGGGTGGCGGGCGGTGGTATAGCGGTGCAACTTTCATCTTATCGGAGCATTTTTTCCTTATAGAAAATAGGTTATGACGTATAGCAGATGTCGCTATATGGAGGAGCGAGCTCCCTTCATAACAGAGAAATGACAGAACGTTCAGGCTTGCATCAAGCCGGCCGATATAAGAGGTGGTCGCTACGTTTATAACGCCCTGGTGGATCCATCCCATGATTTCTCATTCAGCTTCCACGGCCTCTGCCTGATTCTCTACAGCTGGCTCAGAAGGATCTCCCTTGGCCTCAACCTTGTTCTCAGATTCTTCACCTCCACTATCCGCTGCATCTCCTTCAGTTCTTGTCGTTGCATTTGAGGAACCCTTTCCCCCTGCATTGAACTTGCGCTTGGGGATTACAGAATAAAACGCCTGCTCCCAGTCTTTCGTCTCAACCCACTTGAGGAGAATCTCGAAAACCTGGTTGACAGTCAAAACTTTTCGCGTCGGCAGTGCAGCGAGGTAACGTCCGATAGGTAAACGTGCAGTCCGAATTCCAGACTCTTGAGCTTTGTTCAGGCAGAGATTCTGGATGAGGAGCATTGTTCAAAATTAACTACGGTAGGGATCAACGTCGTGGAAAAGAACTAACCTTGTAGCGATTATGATCACATATACCTCCAATTATATAGGTCTCGTGGGGTTTGAGCTCGGCGAGTTCTACCTCTGAATCCGCTGTGAGGTAGACAATGCTTTGCCGGATATCACCCGGTTGACATGGGGTAGCCTCACTTGTAGAAGGCTCCGTGACGGCATCCCTAGTCTCGTCCACGGCTTTTTCGGTTGGTTCGTCCTTCTTTGGCAAAGATGTCTGGTCTTGCCATAGTCGTTCGTAACCTTCAGTCCACCATTCGGTGTTAGTCCATCTCTTGTAGCCGGCGTCGTTCATACTCTCAAGTCGAGTAAACGTGCGACCGTTGAGTGACGTGTATAGCAGTGAAAAGGGATAGGCAGCATTGCGGTTCGCACTGTAGGTGTATGCCAGTTGAGAGGAGAGAGATATGATTTCCTAGATCCAACGGGTGTATAGGACAAGATACAGGTGTTGTAGACCGATCGCAGCCCACCTTCTCGTTCATCATGTCGTCAAAGCCGAGATCCACGACCACCTTTCCACCAAAATGGAGTCTTGGCTTCTTTTTCTGCCGCTTTTTCTCCTCTTCGTCGTCGATCTCTCCGGCTGCGCGCTTAGCCTGGAGAACACGCTTTTTCTCCTTCTTTGCTTCCTTTTCCCTAGCCCTGCGTTCTAGTTTGAAAGCAGCATGACGTTCTGCTCTGGCAGCCTTTTTCTGTGCGTTCTTGGAGAGAGGTTGTTCTGGGTCCATGAAAAGATCAAGAAAGAATTGACCGGTAGATGCCGATGGTCCTGAGATCGATTATTTCGGAAAGCTGCAGAGGCTGGAGAGTCCTTGTGCTGCTCTGTCTCTTCCTTGTTGCGTCTTATCTCCACTCTTACTACGTTAACATGGCCGCTACTGCCGTCAAGTTCATCACCGTCCCGCCCATCGCAAAGCACACGGCCACCGTCATCTTCGTTCATGTAAGGCTAATCCTGCCACACCCAGACCCCTCCTTATTCAATCTTAGGGTCTTGGTGACACTGGCCATGGCTGGAAACCAGTCGCAGATATGTTTCGAACAGACCCAGAGCTCGCTCATGTCAAATGGATACTCCCTCACTCGTCTGTTCCTTTCAATTCGTCATCAATACCAGTTGCACAACTAACAAAATACACAGACCCACGCGCAGTGTTACGGCAAATATGGGCATGGAAATGCCTTCGTGGTACGTACTAATGTGTAGTATTTTCTTTCATCCTTTAATTTATATCCAGGTTCGACATATACTCTTTTGGTTTCAACACCGATGAAGACGAGAAGGGCATGCTCGAATCTGCAGGCTTGATCAAGCAACTGATCACAGCCGAAGTCGCATCTGGTGTCGAGGCTGGTCGCATCGTCCTGGGTGGCTTTAGTCAGGGTGGGACCATGTCACTATTGACGGGCTTGACGGGCGAGAGAAAGCTCGCGGGCATCGCCGTACTCAGCGGTTGGCTGCCGATGCGGAACAAGTTCAAATCTGTCTGTTTCCAACATTTTTTTCACCTGCACGTCCTCGCTCACCCTCAAATCATAGCTGGTATCTCAACATGCAACATCGATTCCAATCTTTTGGGGTCACGGTTCCACAGATCCCTTGGTCAAGCTTCAGTTCTCGACGGAATCCGTTAAATTTGTAACAGATGTGCTGGGTGTCCCTCGTTCAAATGGAGAGACGCTCCAAGGCTTGTCATACCACCTATATGATATGCCTCACGGAACGAATCAGCGTGAGCTTGACGACCTGAGAGCATGGATAAAGAAGGCTTTACCCGCATAACGCTCTCTCTCATCGGGTTCTGCCTTGGCATGATTATCTTCGACTTCCCTTTCTACATTGGTCGTTAGAAGCCTTCCTCATCTAATCACACCGCCTTCTTGGTTTACTGCACACACATCATGCGTAGGATTCTGCACAAAAAAAAACGTGTACATTGCTCTGTAAAACTATCATTGTAGAACCGTGAATGCCAACAACACCATGGATTCCCTCACGGATAGAGGCGCTACATCTTAATAATCCATGCACCAGAATATACAGATCATCCCACCCCTGTGCTGCACTGCAGGTTTCCTGACCTCGATACCCACCTCATTACACTAGATGGAATAGTGGCTCAGATTGTTCGGTACATATTCACACACAAGTCAGCACTGAATAAATAGAACAACAATGCTTGGAAGGGACCTGGGAGGAACGAGCCCAATAGCGACATGTCCAAGGCGGGCCGCGATGGTCTAGTACGTATGCCAATGGTCAAGTGTCTTGATCATGGGCTAGTATGAACTTGAATATTTAAATGTCCATCAACTTAAAAAAGTTAACGACGTGTTCGCCCCCGATTCTTTATTTCTCTAGACTAGGAGATTCGAGGACAGGTGAATTTCGAGCGGTATTTTCGTTGGATGACGCCAAGTCCTTGGGCTTCTCATCGGAAACCCCTGCTTCTTCGTCCTTGGAGGGCTGCGACTTCATGAATTTCAGTCTAGCCTCTACGACCGATTTCCGCGCTTCCAGCCCCCCTTCGTACCCAAACCATGTGAAACGTTCACAGTGGGGGCCTCGAAGTAACAAAATGACAAGTTGGAATCCATACCACGCCATGCCGAGTGCTGCTCCGGCTCTCCAACCATAAGTAACGAACACCTTGGTACCGACGGACGTCCCCATGACCTGGCCGAGGAAGATCTATTGCGGATCTTCAACACTGGCACTACAGGCAGAGAAGATACGTACAGCTAGGATCATCACGGCATTCAATCGCGAACGCGCAGCTGCAGAGATCCTGAAAAAAATACGTCATAGGTTATATCAAGAGAAGAAGGAACGTCTTACGAAAAGATTGCAGTTGACAACGAAACTTGCAGCATCTGGCGGAACACGTCAAGGCCGAGTGTTGAAACGACCACTGCACCGATATTAATCCCTCCAGCACCAGTTTGAATGCTTTGGAAGCATATAAGGCAGATAACTCCTATGAGGGAAGCGTACCAAGGAATGAGCCTGTCGATGGCCCTCCCAACAATAGGCCCCATAGCGACACCGAACATGCCGACGAGTCCAAATAACCCAATAACCAAACTGAAAACTTATTATAAGTATAAGCTCCATCTGAAAGTATGAAATGCGGGAGCTCACGTGGAGTAGTTATATGGTGGCCCACCAAGCAAGAAAGTCAAAGTTACCCAAAAATTGCTGAAACATGCACTCGACGCCAGATTTATCAACGAGGCCTGAATCAATAACGGTTCCGTAACGGCAAACTTGGCCATGGTGAAAAGAATATCCCAATATGTCAGGTCGTCGTTCTTTGATGGATAGTCAGGAAGGAAGAAATACATCCCAACCAACACGAGTGCCTGGGGTCCAATCGCGACATAATAAACTATCCGCCAGCTCGTGAACTCTGCGATGACACCTGCGAGGACCCTCGCAATGAGGACGCCAAAAAGAAGCCCTGAAAGAACGACCGAGAGAGCGCTCGCCCGGCGTTCTGGGGGAGCAAGGTCTGCCGCGAGTGGGAGGAGAATTTGGGGAGCGACAGAAAACATTCCGACTAGGAATGATATCGTCTCAAAGGCGACAAGGCTTTTGGTGACGGCTAGGCCGATCGTAAGAGACGTACAAAGCGTTGTTAAGGTGAGAAGAAGCTGTCTTCTGCGAACTAGGTCCCCAAGAGGAGAGATAAGCAAAAGACCAGCGGCGTATCTGCCGCCATTGTCGATAATTTGGAACTTTGATTCAGTAGCAAAACAGTAACTCACCCAGCCTGTACTAGAGTGGGAACTCTGAATCAATTCAGCATGCTATTCTAACTCTAAGAAGACTGGTGACAAACCTGGAAACTTCACTGTACGTCACATTGAATGACCGCGAAAACTGAACTGGAAAGCTCCCATGGGTTATGGTATTAAGGTGAAATATAAAGTTACTCACTGAGTAGAGGTTGACAATAGTATAGATTGGCGACGACTATATTGTGGTTAGTCGTCTGTCTTTAAAATGACAAGAAGGAGAAACTCACTGAATGTGCTTGCAAATCCAAATCCAACGTTTAAAAATAATCCGAAATGGAAAGGTCTCTCAGGATCGTAACGCAGCCTGCGTGGTATCGGTATAAACCCAAAATCCGTAGAAGATGATTTAAGAGCATCATCTTTTCTCTGTGGTACATCGGAGCGCGCAGCCGCCATCGTTTCTTAGGGTCCGTATCGTGGGTTGAAGGAATGTGAACAAATCAGATGTGAAGATGTTCTTGACATTAAGTATCTTCGTCTACGTCGGTTTGCCTGCCGTCGGCGGCAAGGGCACCCGTGCAATCCACCAAAAATCCGAGGCCAGGAGATACTAGTCAATTCGGCTGATTCGGAACGCTGTACCGCGTTGTAGATGCGCGCGAAATATCACTATCACAGCCCATGGGGTAAAATCTGAGCACAGGGTAGTGGACCTGTGAGAACAGCGATAATCATAGTCCAGGACAGCTCAAGAGAAGAGGTACGGTGGTGTCCATTATTGTCGTTTGCATCAAAGTTGGCGGATTGACCAAATAACAACAATTTCTTCCCCACTATCTCAAATATCGTGCGAGCCATAACTCTCGATCCAGTGGCCCTCTTCCCTTGAAACTTGAACAATATCATCTCCTAACATATGCCC
>JABAJV010000144.1:0-26810 GCA_018854895.1 Tricholoma furcatifolium
GGTTATCTTTCTATCTATGATGTATATATAATAGTTCCCAACGAGTCCAAAAGACTGACTCAAGATCACTAAACGAAACACCGGGACATTGGCCAAATCTCCAGGGTCCCAAATGCCTCACACATGAGCAGAGAGAATTCAAACGTGAGCATAAGCATCAATAGCGTCCCGATATGTCCACACAGGAGGTACGATCGAACAGATAGGACACATACGGAATACTGAACATAAAAGAAACTAAGGAGGTGAATGTCGTACGCCGAACTCGTTCACTACTCCCTGGCGTGGATTTTCAGGTTGCGCTCTCGGTGGAGGAGCTTCCTGCCCCAGACAGGTGCGTACGCTGCATGTCGATGTCATGCCAGACAAACGGGACCGTGAGTTCTATGCTTAGAGATTTTTGTGTCTATTTTCTGACCAAACGCCGTCGTGCCTTGCGAGAAGAGTATTGGTACCCTAAAATTTCATGATTCTGGTCCTAGTCTCGGTCATGGAAAGATAAATCGGCTTCAAGTGATTTATCAATGCGTTGTCAGAGACTAGTTCGAGCGCAGAGATAGGCACTTATGAACGAAGTGAACAAAAATTTAGAGTCCTCGGGCTTTGCACGGTACACGGCCGAATATTAGCGAGCAGAAAGAAATTTTGTCGAGGATTTGGTGCAGTCATTCCTGCAGAGCCTCGGTAGCGGCATCGCTGAAGGAAATAACGATGATGAATCGCGCGCAAACATCATTGCGTCCAGATCAGAAGCATCAGATTCGGTCTCGTCCAAGGTCCTCCAAGAATTTCAGTGGAACTTAGCTTGAAGCTTCAAGGCAGACATACGGAACACATGAACAAGTCAAAGTCAGGAAAACGCAATCGCGTGCGCGCAACGCGACATCAGAATTGGAGATCATGTGACTGTCTACGTAATCCCGAGATTTCAAATCTGACCAGCCAAAGTTTGTCTCCTGCTCATTCTCATTCGCATTATACCTCTTTCCCTGGTCCGTTCTATGCTTTAGAAAGCAATTCCTGGGATACCATTTGAACATAATTCTACTGGGGACAGGAAGCCGGAACGTACGCCATGAGTTGGCTCGGATGGAATGGGGTTCGAACAATGGCTCTGCGCCACATGTGCAGGCGTTCTGCAGTTGCAATCACGCCTTTGACGGGCCCTGCAAGTAGGAGACCTTTTCATCTCTCAAGGCCGGTGGAATTTTCACGTTCACCACGTTTGCTATACTCGCCACGCTGGGTTAACCCGAAAAACGGTCAGGAGCTAAAGTCAGAGGAAGAAGAGACGGAGGAGGGGGAACGAGAAGCGAAATTGGAGGAAGACAAGCCAGAATCTTCCCAGTCACCGCCAGAATCATCGTCTGGCTCTGAAGCACCCGCGACACCACCTGACTCTTCCGACTCTCCCCCTGCTGCCCCGCCCCCTTCAAAACCCGCTTCAGGCTCTATCGCGAAACAATCTGTTCCCGAGGTTTACCCACAGGTTTTGGCTCTTCCCATCGCACGACGACCGTTGTTCCCAGGATTTTACAAGGCAGTGGTCATTAGAAACCCTCATGTTGTCGCCGCAATCAAGGAGATGATGAAACGTGGTCAGCCTTATCTAGGCGCGTTTTTGTTGAAAGACGAGAACGCAGACAGTGACGTTATCACGGATATCAACTCGGTTCATCCAGTCGGCGTACTTGCGCAAATCACGAGTGTGTTTGCTCCGTCGGGCTCGAAAGAAGGCGAGGACAAGGAGGAAGGCTTAACTGCTGTCCTCTATCCTCACAGGAGAATTAAAATCACGAATTTAGTCAAGGCAGGAGAGGTATCGACGGTCGAGGGCGTGGAGGCTCAGACCGTGGAGCCACCAGCTGAAGGTATTTAACGCTTTTAACTTATGAATCGCCTTCTAACTCGCTTCCAGCCAACGTTCAGACGAATTTCCTCTTCGAGCATGCTGTTTCGATCGTACATGTTGAAAATCTCGTGACCCAGCCGTACAACAAGGACGACCAGTACATTCGCGCCTTCATGTCGGAAATCGTCTCCGTATTCAAGGATATTGCTCAGCTCAATCCGTTGTTCCGGGACCAGATCACAAACTTTTCTATCAACCAAGTCGCTTCCAATGTTTTCGACGAACCCGATAAGCTTGCCGACTTTGCGGCTGCTGTGTCCAGTGGTGAAGTTCGAGAGCTTCAAGATGTATTGGAGAGCCTCGTCGTTGACGACCGCCTGCGCAAAGCCCTTCTGGTGCTCAAGAAGGAACTCATCAATGCTCAACTACAATCTAAGCTCTCGCGCGACGTGGACTCCAAGATCGCTAAGCGCCAGCGCGAATACTACCTCATGGAACAGCTGAAGGGCATCAAGAAGGAGCTGGGCATGGAGAGCGACGGGAAGGACAAGCTCATTGAGAAGTTCAAGGAGCGCGCGAGCACGTTGAAAATGCCCGAGGTGGTCAGGAAAGTCTTCGACGAGGAAATCAGCAAGCTTGCTTCGCTCGAACCTGCTGCCAGTGAGGCCAGCGTGACTAGGAATTACCTCGAATGGATCACCCAAGTATGTGGCTTGTTTCCCCATATTGCTTTGGTGCTTATTCGTTTTATAGATCCCATGGGGCACGCATACACCGGAAAACTTTTCCCTTCCTAATGCGCAGAAAATTCTCGACGCTGATCACTACGGCCTTACCGACGTCAAATCGCGCATTCTTGAGTTCCTCGCTGTTGGCAAGCTGCGTGGCTCTGTCCAAGGCAAAATCATCTGTCTTGCTGGTCCTCCTGGTGTAGGAAAGACCAGCATCGGCAAATCTATTGCTGGTGCACTTGGCCGGAGGTTCTTCCGCTTTTCCGTTGGTGGTCTTACGGATGTTGCGGAGATCAAAGGTCACAGAAGGACTTATGTCGGGTACGTACATCGTCTGTCATCGAAGTCACGAGGAGGAACTCATTCGGTTTGACTTTCAGAGCTCTCCCTGGGAAGATCATCCAAGCGTTGAAGCGTGTTGGGACTGAAAACCCTCTTGTTCTTATTGACGAGGTTGACAAGATCGGTCGTGGAATTAATGGCGATCCCGCCAGTGCTCTTCTAGAGATGTTGGATCCGGAGCAGAACAACAGTTTCTTGGACCACTAGTAGGCTTCATTGCCCTCTGATCGTTATGACTAGTTGCTGATAGTTGCCATGTAGCATGGATGTCCCTGTTGACCTTTCCCGTGTGTTGTTTGTCTGCACAGGTACCTCCTTCCCATGATCAATGTTTCAGACTATCTCACGGAATTGACAGCGAACAATCTCGATACTATCCCCGCACCGTTGTTGGATCGTATGGAGGTACTTGAAGTCAGCGGATATGTCTCTGAAGAGAAGGCCGTGATCGCAGAACGATACCTTGCTCCTCAAGCACGCGAGGCGTCTGGTCTAGGGAAGGCCAATGTTACCCTTGATCGGGAGGCTGTGGATATCTTAATCAAGTATTACTGCCGCGAGAGTGGTGTGCGTAACTTGAAGAAGCACATTGACAAGGTGAACCTTTCTTTCCAACTGGGTTTACAGCCCTGAGCTCACTGGGTTGTTGTCGTAGATTTACCGCAAGGCTGCACTCAAGGTTGTTCAGGAACTTGGGGAGGATACCTTCCCCGAACCACAGGCTGCTGTTGACGCTGCTGCTGCCGCCGCCGAGCCCTCGTCGGCTACCTCCGAATCTGCCCAAGCTCCTGAAGCATCTTCACAGGTCAAAGCTGAATCTAATCAAGAATCAGAATCTACATCTTCATCGGAATCAACGGCATCCACACCCCCCTCATCTCCCGCAGAAACGACACCCAATTCCTCGGAGGACGATCCCAAGATCGTCACCACTCAACAGCGCAAGCCTCTTCCCATCCCTGAATCTGTGCACATACAGATTACACCCGAAACTCTCAAGGACTATGTTGGGCCACCTGTGTACCAGAAGGACCGGATGTACGTGCGACCTCCGCCGCCAGGCGTCAGCACTGGCCTCGGATACCTCGGCAACGGATCCGGAGCTGTCATGCCCGTGGAAGCCATGGTACGTTCGTTTATTTTTCTTCACATCGATTTGGTCATTTACGCTGGCTTCTGCAGAGCATGCCAGGGAAAGGCGGGCTTCAACTCACCGGAAAACTCGGAGAAGTCATCAGGGAAAGCGCGCAGATCGGCTTGAGCTGGGTGAAGGGACATGCGTTTGAGTTGGGCATCACCACCAGCGCGGACGATACGTTTTTGAACGAGCGGGATGTTCATGTCCACATGCCAGAGGGCAGCATCGGAAAAGAAGGCCCAAGCGCGGGTACTGCCATCTTGACTGCGTTTGTATCACTCTTCACGAAGACACCAGTCAACCCCGACATTGGTATGTCATGTCTCCAATTCTGCTTGAGCCTCTGTCTGATTGCGATTCACAGCTATGACCGGTGAAATCTCTCTCGTCGGCCAGGTTCTTCCTGTTGGTGGGCTCAAGGAGAAGATCCTTGCTGCTCATCGTGCGGGCATGAAGACCATCATCGCTCCAGCTGCGAACCGTGCCGACATCGAGGAGAACGTACCTGAAAGCGTGAAGACAGGCATTCGATTCGTGTACGTGGAGACCGTGAAGGAAGTGCTTGAGGAGGTGTTCAGCGGCGAGTCCATCTCTGAGCGATGGAAGGAGACCCTATAATCTAGTTCTGTGTGTCTTGAAGACAGACTTGCAAGCCCGATATGGCTTACGATCATACGCACTGTAGTGCAGCCTTCGGCGGAACCCCCCATACTTACGATACTATCACTAGACTTGCACCAGTTCACTGACATTCACTTGCATAGTCGCATTGTATTTCTTAACATATAGCATAATATCATCACCTAGCTCTCAATTTCTCATCCTAGGAAATTGAACGTCAAGCGGTGGAAATCAAATGCCGCCTTTGTTTGGTACTCAGCTTTTCAACACGCAATCATCGTTGGTTCAGACTCTACAGAATCTCAGACTGTGATACTACTTGTGAACTCTCTTCACGTCGTTGCAAAGGCGACGCCATTCCGTGCATGCCCCTCTCCCAGGATCTTGCAGCCCTTACCTTCAGCCCCCACCCAAGGCGCCAAGCATAGCCAAGCCTCCCTGACTCAAGTTTCCTGGAGGATAAACTATCCACAAGAAGGTGTTATACTCTATACTACGCAGCTGTTCTAATGCAAGGCTTCGACAAGCAATGGCTTTGAAAGCTCATCCCTCCTGGGATTGCATATCGCCGCTGTATCACTGGCTTGACGATAAGGTGCTGGGGGAGTTAGACAATGTTATTTCTGTCCCTCTGACTTAACAGGGGGTCATATCCTTCCGAAGCTTTATAACCCTGGGGAATCCAGATTCCAGATCGGGACTTTATCAGATTGGCAAGGTATAAAGGCAGGCAACAAAATTGTAAGACTCGACCCTGGCCCCAATTCGCGATATCCCTCGAATGGTTACCTTCTCCTTTCTTGTAGCACTCAGCGTGTCCCTAATGGCGTTGGGTAAAACTGGGCCAGAACTGGAACGAAGTGCGAGGGCCCAAGTTTTTGCGCACTGCACCGTACCCAACACAGCTGCCTTGACTTTTGTATGTAATTTATGCCTTTATGCCTTCTAGTTTCTTAGGAATTGTGATTTTATATGACAGGATGATGGACCTTATATTTACCTGTACGCTCGGCATACTTCGTTGACTCCGTATCTACTGATAAGTGAGTTTAGATATGATGTCGTCAACGAACTCAAAGCCGCCAACGCTACGGGCACTTTCTTCTTCAGTATGTTTTCCTCCTTCTATTCGAGCCTGCTTTCTGAACCACTTTGATATCCTAGATGGAAATAACTGTGAGTGGGCATTGCTATTGTAGACCTTGGATTTGTTGACCTCTGAGGCGTCTCCTATTCCATACGTCTAGGGGCGTGCATCTATAATCAAGACAGCGTCCAGCGTGTTAAGTACGCCTATAGCCAAGGACATCAGATAGCGTCACATACCTGGTCTCATAAGGACCTTACCACACTCAGCACGGCCCAAAGTAAAAGCTTGCCTTTGATTTTCTTCTAGCGCATTGCTTAACTACATGTATAGTTCATGATGAGATGTTGGAAGTTAATCGTGAGGTGCTCTGTTTCTACTAAAAATCCCTTCGCTCTATCTCTCCACCGCCAGTTGCACTTCAAAGGATCATAGGAGTTATTCCAGCCTTCGTGCGTCCGCGTAAGTATCGAGTTCTCGCCCTTTCATATGTCTTCTGATGATTATTTCCCGAAGCTTATGGCCGCTACAACAACCTTGTGTTGAATGAAGCAAGCGCTTTTGGTCAATCTATCGCTTTGTGGGATTTCGAGTACGCAAAGCCCTAATCACTACTTCTTTACGCTAACTGTGTTTACACGTAGCTCTGGCGATTCTGTTGGTCTAAGCGTTTCCCAACAAAAGGTTAACTACGATCAGCTCATTGATCGACACCCCAGCACGATACTGGCGTTGAGCCATGAAACTCACTGTATGTATCATGTCGGGGCCTTCTGCTTTTCAATAATCATTGATGAGCTCACGCTTCTTAGCACCGACGGTGTAAGTGTTTGGTTTTCTTCTTATATGTGAAAAGAGGACCGAGCGTGTGTCTGATTTCTAGCCATGAGACGCTTCCCTATGTCATCAATAAACTTCGAAATGCAGGGTACCACCTAGTTTCTCTTTCCGAATGTCTGGGGAAACCTGCATACCAGAGCATTACAGCACCATCCGCGCCTACGGTGGGTTTTTTCCATCGTAGATGGACGGAATTTGGCTTACAATCTTGTCAGAGCGACTGGCATTGCTAACAGCAAGGGTCCATTGAGAACGTGTCAAGCTCTCCATCGGGATGGCAAAATAATGTCCCCAAGTTATTAAATAAGCCAGTGTAGCCTGTGACTATATAGAAGTATATATGGATGCCAAAAGGGTATTGACGAGAGCATGAGTTATCTATGTCCCTTGCTCAGGAGGCGGGACGATAACGAACTGGAGATCCTTGACACGCCAGCGAAAATCAGGTTCTGTGTACTTGATATTAGGTGAAGGATCATTTTGTGGGCGATCTTTCGCTAAAGTCGCGACTTTTTTCACGAATTTTCGCATTGCTGACCAGTATTCACGGTAGGTAGGTGTGGAATCTATTTTTCAACAGTCAGTTCCTCCTGAATTGCATTGATGTAAGTAAATCATACTATGTGTCCCACTACGTATCTTCACAAATTTATCGTGAACTGGGTTGGTTTCCGCGGGATCAGCGGTATCTTCGGGTGTCGAAGAACACATAGGCCAAGGAAAACTAGATTTCACCAGAAGCCCGCGCTTCTGCGCAGCTTCCCAAAGGCGATCCATTAGGTGCGCAGGGATGACCTCGTCATTACGCCCGCTGATCATAAGGATGGGTGTGTCTGCGGATATCTTGCGCAACTTGTCCTTTGATCGCCATTTTTGCGTACATATGAAGGAGAAAACGCCGATGACAGGCCAGGTGCGCACGAGGTCTGGAATGGAAGTGAAAGTGTTGGAGACGATGACACCCGAGATAAGTGTAGGGTTGCGCGCAGCGAGATCGATGGCGACGCCTCCCCCAAGCGAGTGACCGTAAAGGATCTAGATGAAGGGGAAATGTCAGAAGCATGGTGTATCACTCGGAGGTTCGCGCACAATGGGGACTTTAGCCAAATAGGGCTGAGAGAGAATGTAGTTCAATGCTGTTTGTGCGTCGATCCGTAGACCTGGGGATAAGTAGGTGGTAAGGAGGATCACTGACGCACACATTTTATGAAGACGTACCGGCTTCACTCGGAGTCCCTCCAGAAAAACTATACCTACTTACCTGGTTCAGAATAAGATGAGATGGTTTCATAGAAGGAAAACATACCCTCGATATGACAGCAGAAACACGTTGCATTTCATCTTAAACAAAGTCATTGGCGTGTGCATGTCATCATAGTTATGCATGGCATTTCCATGAAATACGATGATCGTCGCTCGCGCCTCCGCCGCAGCCGGCGTCAACTCAACCCGCTCGTCTCGTTGTTCATCTCGTTGTTCGTCTTGCTGTTCTTCAACTTCAAGTTGTTGTTGTTGTTCAGGTTGTTCAGGTTGTTCAATATCTTGTTCGGCGTCTTGTAGTTCATCCTGTTGCTGTTGTTCAGGTTGTTTGGGGTTTCGGCGATCCAGTGATTCGCGAGTCTGGGGAAGCAAAATGCAGCTTAAAGCTATCCCGTCAGAGGTCCTTAAAATAGGCGCCATATACTGGCAACGCCAGGCAGACATATTCCAGGATGCTGTGGAATGCCTTGATATTGGAGCTCAGTTGGGCGAGCAGAGTAAGTTAAACCTACAATATAGTCGTATCCCAGCATCTTCGAAGGCTGCTGGGTAAACTAACAGGTGTTGCCCGTGCCTCAGAAGCTGTGCAACAAGTCATTTGAGAAAGCGAAGCTCGAATCCTATGGAAAGTTGCGTACAAGGCCCAAGAGGTGTGAGATGGTCATAGGCATTGCAGTAGCAGATTGAGAGACTTGCAGAAAGAATTACGTGGCTATAGGGAAGGCCTAAATGGCTTGACCTGGCATGACTCGGGAATTTGCCACGAGTTGGAAGACCAAGTTCAAGATCCAGGTTACTTACACGCGTAGCAAGTTCACGTAAACGCGTGACCAGCTGACCTTTGGCTTTTCCCACCATGACTCTCCCTAACATCCATCCCATTTGTCTTGATTCTCCGTGTAAACGTGCAAGAGTGTTTTGAAGTCATGGCTATAGAAGCATGTGAGTATAGCCAGGAGCTTTGACTGGGCTTTTATATGATCTGCTCATCTTGACTTGCAGGATCTGTCTCAAGTCGTTCCCCAGCGTGATACTCGTTGAACGTTGAACATTCATAAATTGTCTCCACGAAGTATCATTGGACGCGTTTGATTACTCCTAGAAAGCCAATTCTTTTCGTCGACATCTAATTCGCAGTTGAGGGGTGGATGTATTAAAGCGGTCAAGTCTAGTATGCCCCGTTCTTTTCCCTTTCCTCTATTCTCATCTCATGGCTGTTATCCTCAAGACATATTGACCCATAACCCGATTCCAAGATCAATGGACTGCTTTCGAACAACACGACGATTCTATGATCTCACGTCCAGATTCAATCTTTTGTGGCGCGCCGAAATCTCAAAGAATCATCGAAGATTACTTGTCAGGACGACATTTTGAAACCCGTTTGCAGAGCAATCTCTGACGATTCTTTCCACCTCAAAGACGCTTCGGCATCGACTCATAACACTTCACTGTTGTCTTTTGAGTCCAAGCAATTTCTCGGGCGACGCTTGAGAACTGGAGTGGTTGGCATGTATCAACGATGTAGTTATAATCGAGGGCTGTTTACAATGGTCGCACAATCTATTTGAAATTATACGGCTTGGCAAAGAGCATTCAAATAAGGCAGGCTTTGGTCGATGGCCAGACCATCACCACGTGCAGTGTAAGGCCCAAGCTGTCAAACTCAGGACCATCCTCTATCGCTTTCCACCAGCATCTAAAGAGATAAACCACTATTATCCATTCTCAAAGCCCAATGTCTTCTCCATATATGTTAGGTATCGACTTCGGTGATCAGTTCTGCAAGGTGATTGACATTCATCCCTCTATCGTGCCTGAACTCGCTCACGAAACATGCCCTTTTGGTAGGTCGCCCTTGCCAAAGTAATGCCCGATGGGCGTTTCGACAAGCTCGATGTCTCGTACTTGCATCCCCCTGTCCCGTATGTCTCCATTATAGACGTTCTTGTCGAAGTTATATCTCTTTGTTATGCGTTATAGATCTGTCATTCTTTTCAACGACGACGGAAGTGTGGACTTCGGAATCAAGGCTCAGGCGGCGAAATCACCCGCTGCCATCGGTTCCCTCAAGCGTCTTTTGGCTCTTGCCGGCAGGGAGCCTTCTGTCGACCCCGACCTTGTTTTCCCTTTCGTCCTCGGAAAGACCGAGAAAGGCGAAGTTGGAGTTAAGGTAAATAGAGTTCCATTCCGCTCATTTCGTGAATGATGCCCTCACCTCTACCTCAGGTTGGTAATGCTGAAGGACAGCATGTCGTATCTGTGATCGAAGTTCTTGCTGTCTTTTTCCGCCAGGTAATCTTGCATGCCACCTGGTCTTATATTATATTCATTTGTTAACGACTTTGCTGCCAGATTATGAACCTGGCTTCTTCTTTAGTCGATGGGAAAATTACCAAGGTAGTCTTTACTATTCCGAATTGGTTTGACAACATCCAGCTCGCGTCTATGACCAGTGCATGTCAACTGGCTGGCATGCCTCTTGTCGGGCTAATTTCTGAGAGTGCTGCTGCACATATATACTACACTATATCTCGGATAAAGCCTTTTGCTGCCGAAACCAGCCATCTTGTTGTTTTCATTGATGTCGGCCATATGGCAACTGCTGTCTCTGTCTTGTCTCATATAAATGGCAAACCTGTTGCCACGACTACTCTTTTGGATACCACATTTGGTGGTCATGATGTTGATATGGGCATTTTGTTGAAACTAGATGCTGATATCCTGGGAAAATTTGATACTCGCATGCAGGCACTTGTTGAATGTCATAAGGTCAAAGAAGGCCTTATCAACTTGGACATGAGCCTTCAATTAGGCTTGTCAGATTTATTTTTCAGTGGTCAGGAGCTTTATAAGCTTATTCTTTATTTGCATCACATACCAGATCTTATCAAAGAAGCTCTCTCAAAGGCTGGCTTTGAGCTCAATCAGGTCCATAAAGTGATTATAACGGGTGGTTCAGTACATATGCTGCAAATTCAAGACTCTATTTCTGGCATGTTTCCTGCAGAAGTTATAGAGGTTAACTTTGAAGCGCTAAATGCTAAAGGCTCTTTATATGCTTGTTCTACTTTGTCAGATGCTGGATATTTCATTTTTGAACATAATGCAGAACTGGAAATATTAACTGAAGCTACCAACAAACTTTGGAATAAGATAAATAAGCCTTGCAATAGTACATTGGTTATTCATAGTAATGATGCTTCTCAAGAAAAAAATATCTATAACCTAAAGAAAGATGATGAAATCTCATATTTACTGGGCTCTGCAACAATTAGTTTAGCACTTGATGATTTAATTCTGAGTCAATCAAGATTGGTTGAATTATTGCCAGAAAAGCACTCTGATAAACCAATGTATTTAGACAAGCTTGCAAATCTATTTGCTGAGAAATTTGACAAAACACAACAAATGACAGATATTGTAAAGGCACTTTTAATGGAAAGCAGAGCAGCAGCTTTATCCATGCATATGCCTGAGACTGGTGCCAAATACTTAAACAATATTGCACGATTCTTACAAAAACAATATAATATTCAAAAGAACCTTGAAACTCTGAATCATGCTATCAATTGTGTTCAAACTGCTCAGAGCTTGACACAATCTAACACACAAAGTCAAATTAAATACTTTGGAAATTTGAGTATTCTGTTGAATATAAAGTTTGCACAAACTAATGACATCAAAGATTTAAATGCTTGTATTATTGCAAAAAAATCAGTTATTGATTTTTTTGACAAAAATGATGCTGCTGGTGGCTCACATCTTCTCATGTATGGTTTATTACTTGAAAAACAATATGATTTGCAGAAAAATGAAATTGCTCTCAACACAGGCATTGATGCATTTGAAAGAGCCTTAGAACTTTCTCTTGAAAAGCCAATTCAAATTATGTGCTTATTTAATCTTGGTGTTCTACTGCAGAAACGATATAATAAAAGTAGTGAAATAAATGATTTGGAAAAGTCAATTTTTTATCAAACAAATGCAGTAGGCCTAGCTGCAGATGATGATCAACAAAAGGCAATGTATTTAAATCACCTTGCTGGATCATTAGAGATGATTTTTCAAAAGCACTGGATTGTAGGTGATCTTAAGAAATCAATTGAAAATTATCAATCTGCAGTTAAACTCTCAAATAATGATTCTGCCAGTAAGCATGTTTATTTGAATAATCTTGGAAAAGCTCTTGGTCTATACTTCACCTATGAAAAAAATATTTCACATATAAATGATGCGATTATATTTCAACAAGAAGCTATAAAAATAACCTCAGATTCTCATCCTAATAAGGAGATGTATCTCAGAAACTTTTCAATGATGCTAGAAGCTCGCTATTCTGCTACAGCTGATCTCCAAGATATAAATCAGGCAATCACAATACGTCAAAAAGCCTTGACCTTGACCTCTTTTCCAAAATATCCTCATTTAGTAAGCCTTGCTGCAGTCTTAACACAGAGATATCAGAAACTTCAAGATATCAATGATTTAAATGAAATTATATCTCTAAGGAAGAAAATAATTGCAATAGTTCCTGACTTTATGCCAGAGAAAGTGACTTACCTAGATGATTTAGCAAGCAGTATTTGGGAACATTATAAGAATACACGTAGTCTCAGTTCATTAAAAGATAGTATGACTATACAAAAAACTATTGTGGCATCTGTGAATAAAAATGACTCTAAAGCCCCAGATCATTGCTTTAATTTGGCTAAAACATACAGAGAATTGTTTGATATTGAAGGTCATATTAATAATCTACAACAAGCTGTTCTTTTGTATGAAGAGGCATTTTCTAAGCTACAGTTGTCTGAGCAAGCAGAATGTCTTAATCATCTTGGATGTGCTTATTATGATATTTTTATGCACTTGAATGATATGTCAAAGTTATCACAGTCAATCCAAATGCTGAAAAAAGCAATTGAAGCTGCATCAAATGATGAAACCAAAATAAGTTACTCTAATAATCTTGCTATGTCTTATCTTGAGCAATTTGCTCAGTTAGAACACATATCTGATTTAAAAGAAGCTGTTCAATTATACAAAAACATTGTTTCTTTAACTCCAGACTTTGATTTGCATAAAAGTGGTAGATTAAATAATCTTAGAGTGTCATTGCAATCACTTTTTGATTATGTAAACCAAATTGAGGATCTGAATCAAGCTATTAGAGCTGGTGAAGCTGCTGTTTCTTTAGAAACAAAAAATATGGACTTGAAGTTCAAGTATCAAGCAGGACTTGCAACATCTTTGGTATCACGTTTTATGCATACACATGCAGTTGAAGATTTGGATACTGCTATTGCATATCAGCAAGAAGCAATAGATAATATAACAGAATCAGATCCTTCAAAATCAGGTTTTTATACTTCTTTAGGCAGCACTTATCAAACTCGTTTTCAACAATATGGCGAACTATATGATCTTAATCAAGCAATTTATAACCAAAAAAAAGCTGTTGATAGTATTCCACCAAATCATATTAATAAACCAATAATGCTAAACAATTTGGCAAATAGTTTAAGATCATTATATTTTATTCAACCACATATGAAATCCTTGGATGAGGCTCAAAGGTGCCAAGAGCTTGCTATTGCCTCAACTGTAGGGACACATAAAAATAAAGGGCTATTTTTGCTTAATTTAGCTGTAACATTATCAATTCGTTATCAAGCTGATAAACAAATAAATTATCTCGATAGCTGCATTGGCTATCTTGAATCATCCTTATCAATTACTCCTGAGAATCATCCACTAAAAATTACTGTACTGCTAGAGCTAGGTGATGCTCTATGTATAAGAGGACAGGAATTTACTCAAATTTCAGACTTGCATAAATCTGTAATTCACCTTCAAAATGCAATCAATATCACACCAGAAGTTTATTCAATTAAAGCAAAGCAATACATGTCTTTAGGACAGGTATATACTGCAATATTTAAGTTTAGCGGTAATCCTAATGAACTTAAAGAAGGAATTGCTGCTTTTAAAAAAGCTTCCATACATAAAACTGGCTTATTTACTATTCGCTTTCAAGCTGCTTCTCTTTGGATTGAATATGCAACTAAATATTCAGATTTATCTTTGAAGCTTGCATATACTACTGCTTTGAATATTTTACCATATTTAGCTTGGCTTGGCTTAACTGTTGAAAATCAACTTAGCAGGCTTATGCGTGCAAATACTATTGGCTGTGATGCTGCAGCTACTGCGCTTCAGATTGAAAATCAGGAAGCAAAACTTGATTTAGCTATTGAATGGCTTGAACAAGGCAGATCAATTGCTTGGAAAAATATTTTGCAGCTTCGATCTCCTTATACAGCTCTAGCAGTAATAGATCCTATTTTAAGCAAGAAAATTTATGATGTATCAGCAGAGTTAAATAATCAAAGGGCTCTTGGAAGCAACTTATATATAACTGGAATGCAACCAAATGCTCTTGTGACTCGTCGTATATTTGAAAATCAACACAAACTTGCTTCAGAACTTGACCAGCTACTTGCAGATGTTCAGGAAAACCCACAGACCAGAGACCTTTTTCAAAATATTCAAGCCACTGAATATAAAAAAGCTGCATATTATGGGCCTATTGTTGTTGTCAATATAAGTCAAGTTAACTGTGATGCATTGATTATTCAAAAGCCACCTTTACCAAATCTGCATTTATCTTTGGATAAAATATCATATCAAGATATTGAAAAAATGCAAACAGATCTAAAAGATCTTTTAACATTACAATATGGCCTGCGACAAGACCCTGAGTCTGTAAGATATGGTCGGCCTGCAAATAATAGGATATTCAAAAATGCAGATAATAAGTTCAAGCAAATTTTAGAGGAATTATGGTTTAAAATTGTTAAGCCTATTATTGATGTTCTTCAATTATCCCCTCAAGTAAGTCTCTGTCTTTATTATTAAGCAACAGAAATCTCATTATCAAGTAGGTGAATAATCAAAAGCTTCCTCATATTTATTGGTGTTCAACTGGACCATTGACCTTTTTGCCTTTGCATGCTGCTGGAGTATATTCTGACTCCTCAGATCATTTGGCATTATATGCCATATCTTCTTATATTCCAAACCTTACTACACTATACACGATTCTTGAAAAGCATAAGCAAAGTAAAAATACTCCAGTTAAACTATTAGCTGTAGTCCAATCAGAGACTCCTGGTCATAGTAGCCTTCCAGGTGCACATAAAGAGCTTCAGATTATTTCAAATCATGCTAAAACTTCTCTTGAACATGTTATCAGTGGAGCTCAAGCAACCAGAGAAATAGTATTACAAAACCTCAGTAAATATTCATGGATTCATTTTTCATGCCATGGTGTCCAGGACATAGAAAATCCAGCATACAGTGGATTTGCTCTTCAAGATGGAATGTTAATGCTGCTTGATCTTATTAACACACCTTTGCCTAATGCTGAATTTGCATTTTTGTCTGCATGTCAAACTGCTTCTGGAGACAACAAACAGCCAGATGAGGCTATCCACCTGGCAGCTGGCTTTTTATTGGCAGGCTTTAGCAGTGTTATAGCCACAATGTGGTCAGTCAAGGACAATGATGCACCTGATGTAGCTGATCATGTCTATCATCATCTACTGCATGAAAAGAACAACAACATTGAATATACTGCAGAAGCATTGCATATTGCAGTTCAAAAGCTTCGCATTAAATACAATAATTCTTCTTTTGGTTCCTGGGTTCCCTGGATTCATATGGGCATGTAGATATTAGATTAGATCCATGTATAAGTGATATGTTTATTTACATGCAATTTGAATTCATTTTCTCTGAGCACAGACACAACTTCTATGATGTATAAGAGAACTAAAAGAAAAAGATGGTTTGAATTATTTTCATTGGTTCTGTTGGATGTTTAACTTACAGAGTACTCCAATCAAACGATAGCATTCGGTGCGAATCTTTCCTCTAGAACTGCAAGCTTTGAGCGGAACTCATCTCCACCAATATATGCACCACACATGCGCCGTTTACCAGTGAATGCTGAACGGCCATGCAGTACACGGTAGTTGTCGAACACTAAGCCCAATCCATGACTGAAAATAGGTACAAAGATAGCGAGAACTTACGGACGGCAGTACCGGGTTGCAGTTGTAGCCAGAACTCTGAATCAGGGCTTGTGACGCACTTGTTCCAAGCACGGATGGCATTGTACCTGTATCGACGAGTCAGGAGAAAATTATGATAAATAAGAGTAGACAGATCTAACCATCCGTCGACAAGATGTGGGTCCAAATTGTTCATGACGCTCCGGTCATCATTATTCCATCGTACTTGGATTAACTCGCCCGTCAATGTCTCGTGTCCAAGCACTGGGTATCCCGTATGAGGATGAGGGCGGTAGGTTACGGAAGAATCGCCGGCAGCGTGTGCGGGGATGTGGATTTTTGATAGGAGCTCGTATGCCTCGGGATGCACGTCCTTCAGTATCGACGCGGCGTAGAATCCGTCGACGAGGAGAGAAGCACCGCCGGAGCCCTCCGTGTGGGAGAGCAGGTGGAATAGTTGTAAACCGCAGGGATCTGTCTGCTCGGGATGTCAGTATGGAACGCTGAACCGTAGGGGGAACAGCCGAATTACGAAGTAGGTGGTGTCGGTGTGTGCACCGAGAGCAGCGTTCGTGTATGCCAAGTCGCCCATCGCAAGATCTGATGTGAAGTCCCAGAACCCACCATCTGCTGCCGATATGAGAAAAGATAGGAGGGCGAAATGAGGAGCTTCGAGAACCCACAATGTGTTTGCCGGATGAAACCGATTCGTTCAATGAGCTTCTGCGTAGCTTCTGGTGTGGGCGGCACACCATGCACTAGCGAGAAGCCGAATTTTCTCTGCGTTCGATCTTTGGTTATCCATCTATCATAATGCAGAGCAAAACCGACACATACAACATTTGACAGCCACTTGAACAGCCCCTTGTCATCTTCGTGCATCGCTTCTTCGAAGGTCACGGCCGGCGGTGATTGCTCTATCCTTGAACCCCAGAGAATTTTCCTGCCATGTGTTGTTCGTTAGATGAGATGGAAATTTTTCGAGCGAGAATACACGTTACGCACTCGTTCGCGGCGTCTGGCTTGCGGATCACTGGATCGTAGGAGTTTTGCTGTAACCATGACCATGGATATAAGGATATGTGGGGTTCGGTGGAGGGCCCTGATTGATGCGAGTTGGGTATGGTTAGAACCTACAAAATTTGAACGCACATGACACTTCTAATCCTTCGGCTTTCGGTTCGACGCGGACAGGTGCGATATCATGAGGTATCTGAGGAGAGAGATGTCAGATTCTGGGAGTTTCGTTCGGGATCCGTTTGTGACAGGGAAAATTCGAGCGATGTAGCAATTATCAAGGCATGTCTGGTAAGAATCGTGACAGGGACATGTTCGGAGGTGCTTTCCATGGCCTAGTGCGTGCCAACAAAAGACACACTGTAGTGTGTGATAAGTTGAAACTATCGTTCGAACCTTCCCGATTCGACACTTGACGGGTAGAAAAACAGTGCGTCAACTCACCGCGAACGTATCCAAAAGCCGTTGTTTAGTTATCGCATGAAAACATTTTGGGCATCTGCAGTGATCCCGTAGCCATATGTTGTGACTTCATGAATACAGTCAATTTCGTATACATAGATACACTGGGAGCAAAACGCACAATCGTGACCATGTCCGCGTATCCCATCCAATTGCAACCTTGCCGTCACCAGGACTGACTATTGGCAGATCATCTGGTAGCACCTCCGACACCTGGTAAGGTAGATCGTCTCCAGTAAGCCCTGGTCGCAGTACGGCTGCAGATGCTATCGAACGCGCAAGGTATGTCCCAATGCTGATTCGAGAAGAACTTTGCTGATTCCATGTAAGTTTGTGGTAGCAAATGTAACAAAATGAAGACGGACTGATATGTCTCGGGGAAAAGCCCTGTGAGGTGCTCTACAGCAAGATCGAGTAAATCTCCACATAGAGAAGGGTTCGGTATATGAGAGAGGGTGCGGTGGATGTCGTCGCTTTCGTCGCTGCCGTCGACGTCTACGGCAATTTGATTTTGTTCCTGCACGTGCTACTCTGGCCGGCCCGCGGCTTTGATTGACCCCATACGCGTTACGAGAGTGGGTTGAGGGTGCGACTTGGTCTTGTAGGACGCGTTCAAATGTAAGTACGCGTTGACGAGGAGAATTGAAGCCTCAATTTAAATTTGCGCAAGTGAAGTGGTAAAAAGCGTTGATGGTTCACATGAGTGTGAAAAACTTCTATTTGTATGCTTATTTCGAAAGCTCTTGATGAATCAGAGTGGGAACGCCATTATATATACTCAATGTTCAGCTCGAATTAAAGCTGTAATGGGCACAGATAATTTAGAACTTGTACGTAAATAAAGAATTCGTGAAGAAAAACCTAGGAGTACTGTGGCGCCATAAGATCCCAAATTTACACGCGTATTAAACCTTGTTAAAAATTGCTGTTATATCCTAGTCTTTCTACAGGCCAGATAACGACAGAACGTGGAGATGTAGACGTGTCCTCTATTCAAAATTTCCCCAGTTCCCCATATTCCTGGCGGATCAAAAGTTTAGCAGACACGTTTGGAAACGTTCATAAAAATTCAAAGAGCTCTGCTACTCGAATACTGTAGTATACATCTTAATATCGCTAAAAGCTAGCCTTTGAAATCAGCCTTGACAGAGTACCAAAAGCAAGACGAACTGAATTGTCGGAAGAGACTCGGAGATATCGGCACGTTGCAAATGTCGGCCGATACCGTGACTGACTCGACAAATTCGGTTAGTTACAAAAAAAAGTTTCGAAACCAAGTTTCATTCACTCATCCACCATGGCCTCTCTTGCATCCCGCTCAGCGACCCAAGCTCTCCGCGCCGCTTCTCGTCGTGCGCCCCGTCTGGCTACTGCTGCCCTCAAGCCTGCCCAGACTGCTTCCTACTCTCTGTTGGCCCAGGCTGCTGCCGCCAGGTGTGCGCAACGTTCGACTGTTCAGGTTAGTCTCACTCGATCGGGTGAAGTCGGTCACTTATATTTTCTTGTAGGGTGTTCGTGGTGTCAAGACCCTTGACTTTGCTGGCACAAAGGAGGTCGTCTACGAGCGCAGTGACTGGCCCTTGGCTAAGCTCCAGGACTACTTCAAAAACGACACCCTCGCTCTCATTGGTTATGGTTCGCAAGGTCACGGCCAGGGCTTGAATGCTCGCGACAATGGACTCAATGTTATCGTCGGTGTTCGCAAGGATGGCGAGAGCTGGCGCCAAGCTATGGAGGACGGCTGGGTAAGTTCGCACGTCATGTAGAACTTTGGCGCTGTATATTCATTTTCGTTATTTTCTAGGTTCCCGGAGAGACCCTCTTCCCTATCGAGGAGGCCATTAACAAGGGTACTATCATCATGAACCTCTTGTCAGACGCTGCTCAGTCTCAGACATGGCCTACCATTGCTCCTCTCATTACCAAGGGCAAGACCCTCTACTTCTCGCACGGTTTCTCCGTTGTCTTCAAGGAAGATACTAAGGTTGTTCCTCCTACCGACGTCGATGTTATCCTTGTTGCCCCCAAGGGCTCTGGCAGGACCGTCCGCACCCTCTTCAAGGAGGGCCGTGGCATCAACTCCTCCGTTGCCGTCTTCCAGGACGTCACTGGCAAGGCCAAGGAGAAGGCCATTGCTCTCGGTGTCGCTGTCGGATCTGGATACATGTACGACACCACCTTCGAGAAGGAGGTGTACTCTGATCTCTACGGTGAACGTGGTGTGGTGAGCATATTTCTGACGATCCTAGTGAACTAAAAGGAAGCTAACGAACTCTCTGCTCCTTTAGTTGATGGGCGGTATTCGTACGTTTAATTTCCTATGACGTCGTTGATTGAACTATGACTGAATGCTTTTTGTATTCAGAGGGTCTATTCTTGGCTCAATACCAGGTTCTCCGCAAGAACGGACACACTCCTTCGGAAGCTTTCAATGAAACTGTCGAGGAAGCTACTCAGTCCCTGTATCCTTTGATCGGCAAATACGGGTATGACTCATTCTCCTTTTGCTACACTTGCCTTCTGACTTCTTTTTCTAGTATGGACTACATGTTCAACGCTTGCTCTACCACCGCCCGTCGTGGCGCTCTCGACTGGGCGCCCATCTTCGAGAAGGCTAACGTCCCTATCTTCGAACAGCTCTACGAGAGCGTCAGAAACGGAACCGAAACCCGCAAATCCCTTGAATTCAATGGTCGCTCGACTTACCGTGAGGACCTCGCGAAGGAGCTTGCGGAGATTAACGACCAAGAGATCTGGCGCGCTGGTTCGTACATTTAGTTGACACGTCGGCGGTCTTTGCTAAACCTTCATTGTCTGTTACAGGCAAAGTCGTACGTTCGCTGCGCCCCGATTACAAGCCTGAGTCCGAGTAGGAGGGTGGTTGTGGTTGCACAAAAAATCTTGGGGCGTAATTGCCTCGGCCTAGTCTTGTTTTGAATCCTACATCTGTACTTACTTATTATACCAATCATTTTCAACATTTGCTTTGGGGGTATCTGGATGTGCAGAAAAAATAATTCTGTGTTGTCTACACTTGGTCTACACTACGCAAGGGCTATGTTTTTCTTTTTGGTGAGATGAAGTTGATGTCGGCGGCCTTTAGCAAATTTGTTTGCCGGGTCTAACAAATTGGCCTTGCAAGTGACAGCCCCTTTCCCCATTCAGGGCATTCTAAGAACTTTAACGCCAGCTGGGAAAGTTGGGAGGAGCTGGGCCTGTGGCTGTAACATGGACCCTTAAAGACCCTTAAACGGCTTCAAGGGCAGCTTCAAAGTTCTAGCGCATCTATCTGCCGTATAGCAGTAAGCAACTACGTGGAAGCAAAATGGGATTGGTTATCTCAGTTTATTTCTAGGGGGTATACACCAAAATCCTACATGGGCTATCGCTGATTGTGGGTTAAGACAATTTGGACGTAGTTTTCAACTTTTCAACCTGTTTCAACCGTTTAGTTCTAGACGCCCTTTTCTTGGGTAGGACATTGACGCCAAAATCGGAGATCCCTGTTCACGATCTCCCTGAATTTCTACCCTAAATTTTCGTTCCTCGGGCGCCGACGTACGCATTTCCATCCCTTTGGTGCTTTAGGTTTAGTGTTTTTAATTTGCTACGACTGACACAAATTGCATGAATATGGCACACAAAGTAACTTCTGCTTGGAGGAAAGTTGCGCTGCTACTAAGATGAGCGCCCACCAATGCCATACCAATACCGTAAGCATGTCCTCTAGTGAGTTATGGGACTGATTTTGCGGTATTCAATTGGTTACCACGTCAAGGGCACGGTCATAACGGTCAAGTTCGGTCTCAATCCAAATTCCCATATTAGAATGTTCAAGAACGTCCGCCTGGCAGAGAGGCATGGAAATTTTCTCTTCCAGCCACCTAGAAATTGACCCTGTTCTTCACTTCTGCAGACTCCTTGGTCAGACCAAGTCAATATTATGCATACGGTGCATCGCTTTATTGGACCGAACAGAAGCTATTATGTGTCGCAAAACTAAGTCGCGAGCCGTGGCTGATGTCAGCCCCTAGAAGGAGTTATTTCCCCATCAACTCTGCTCTTAATCTCATCAATGACAAGATAAGTGGAAAATTCGGAAGTTTCTACCGGGGAGATGATCGGAGAGGTTGAATTGTCAACAATCTAACCTCAGCGGCCTTCACAATTTGACCTGGTGTGGAGATCATGGCAAAAAATCAAATTATCACTCCTCATGAGATTGGTGGCACATGAGACACCTCATTACGGTTCCCAAATGTGCCTGTCCCTTCAATTTGGTATAAGGAGACGCGCTCTGCACCCTTCGCACAAGGAGCCCGCCGCCTCTTGGTCCCTCCCTTCCACTCTTTCCTCTCTACGTACGACCCTTTGAGCTATGACAACAACATTACCTCTTGGAACATCCCTGGGCGCCATCGTTATCGGCTGCATCATCGCAGCAATGTACGTCGTTCTATGTACGCCGCACTCATTCTGCAGGAATCTGACGCGTATCCAGGATCTATGGCGCCTCGTGTTTTCAAATGTGGAGCTACGCTCGAACCTCTCGCGATCGAATGTGGTTCAAATGCTATGTGAGTTACAATCCTTCATCGGTTGTCAATATGCTAAATCGATCTTGCAGATAGTCTTCCTCTGGTACGTTTCGGATGTTTTCTTGTCGTTCCTTAGCTGACCTCTCCGACCCAAACAGGATTCTAGACAGTGTCCACATGGGACTCATTATCCATTGTGTATATCATTATTCTGTATTAACCTACGGTGATGCGGACGCTTTAACAAAGCCTGTATGGTACGATCTCCATCTATTTCAAACTTCATTTGAGACTCACTCTTCTATAGGAGCGTGCTGGTCAGCAATTATTCTTCAGATATTTGTTTCAGATTATGCTCATAGCGTTTCATGTGGATTAGGCTCAAGTGTTTTTTGCAGTACGTTCATCTCTATTCACCTCAATTGGTCTGTACTCACGTAGAAAACTTAGACATGGAGCGATACCTTTGTCCGGGCGTAAGCTACCCATTTTTACCCGGTTATGCGAAACTCATGTAACCCCTTCCCAATGCAGTGTATACTGCCGTCGAATTTGGCTAGGTTAGCATTGTACGCCTCGTTCATTCAGTCTTATGTACTAACTTCTTTCCAGTCAGCAAGAAAAACCGTATCCTAACGGCGGTAATCGTAAGCTAACCTTTTTCATTGAAACGTTTCTTCCAGTCTAACCGATATTAGGTGATTACCGCCATGTTCACCGTCAGTAAGTTCTTTCCTCTAGTTAGTGTGCAAATCAAGTATTGATGATCTTCTGCTAGTTTTCGCCACCAGTAAGCCTCTTCCACCTAAGTTAATCGATATACCACATGCTTAAGTCATAACCTCTAGTTTTCACTGCTAAATCGTGAGCCGTTTTCCTTACTTTTTCGTCGCCTTCGCGGTACTCAATCGATTCCAGCTTTTCCATGAAGCACTTCAGCGATGCCTCCGCCTTCATCGTAAGCCTGATGACTTCCGACCAAAAGACCGTCTTTAAATAAAAGGTTCTTAGTGGTTCCTCTACGCCGCCTTCGCTGGAGTCATCTCAAGTGATATCTTGATCGCCGGGTCCCTTTGCTGGACCCTGACAAAATATCGAACTGCCTTCAAAAAGTAAGAGTTCATTACATGCTTCAACACCTCTCATTTTTATATCGTAGCACGAACGATTGGATCAACACCTTGATGATGTACTCTGTCAACACAAGTGAGTCTGAATACCAACCGTTGCGAGCTGGCACTGATTAATGGTGCTCTACTCCAGCCTTGCTTACTACGTAGGACCTTTTCAACTTCATTGATACTGTGTTTTGACGACCTTTTAAAGTGTTTGTGCAATCGGATGCATGATAAGCTCTGTGGGCTGGCCGGAAACTATGGTCTACCTTGCACTAATATTCTCCTTGACTAAATGTAAGGATCAGTCTCGAGTTTTGACCCACAATCATTGATTTTTCGGATGCAGTGTACTTCATGAGTCTGCTTGCTGCCCTCAACACAAGAGATTCTCTATGGGAGAAATGCTTCGGAGGCGCGATGACGATGGGTGGCACTACATCAGATTCAGGTTTCCGAGTAGCAGGACTTCGAACACAGACACAAACGAATTCGGTGAGTTCGGTAATTTCACTTTTCCTAGCTTAATTATGATTAACGTTCGCTCTACAGTCAATCATGGTCAAGATGGAACGCGTGGTCGAGATTGATGGCAAAAGCTCAGCAGGTGAAGATCTTGAGATGAAAGGCAAATTTAATTCTTCAGTGGGCCAATGAGGGCTCTAGTCACGACTTATTCTACAAGTCTCGTTCATCCTCCATATACCGTGTAATTCATAGTATTGAATCTGCTTTCATTCCTTACAGATTTGCGATAAGCAGACTCGTGAGACTAAGTGTGAATATAGATAGTGCTGCATTCCCACTGGAGCTCCTCTCCCACACAAGGTGCTGGGTGAGTTGGAAGACACGTTCCTCGATCGCGCGTTTCCCCCTTTCATCAAGGCTTGATATGAAATGAAATGAAATTTTATTGAGCCAGCCCTAGTTACATAATGCACTCAGGTAAATATCTACAGATCAAACCTCACCAGCCCGTTTTTTGCGAAGAAAACTGATGAAGCGATAAGATTACTTGGCAGCGGAATCGGACGAGACCGAGATGTCGAGAGTCTTGTATTCACACGCGGGAGGCTGGAGCCAAACGCTGTTTAGTGTATATGAATAGACTAAAGAGTTATATACACATACCTGGAGCCAAACGCTGTTTAGTGTATATGAATAGACTAAAGAGCGTTTGAACTCCAGTGAAAACTTTTATCTAATCACGTGTGGCCCGATCGTCATAAGTGGCACCAGCGGCACACCATCGCTCTACCCAGCTTCAACACTCCCACCTGACGTGGTGCCCACGCGTCACTGAAGATCGGCAAAGGAAAAATCTCCCACTAAACCCATCATGCGCCGCAGAGAATTAACGCGATCGCGGGGGAGAGCCTTCGTCAGAAGGTCTGCACACATGAACTCCGAAGGAATGTATTTCGGCAAGACTCTGCCGTCCTCGACTGCCTGTCGCAGCCAGAACCAATGGCGATCCAGGTGCTTTAGCCTTCCCATGTCTTCAGGATGTTTCGAAACTGATATTGCGGACTGATTGTCGACATTCATAACGAGTGGCGCAGACGGCGGGAACCCAAGATCGGACAAGAAGTTGCGTAACCATCCCACCTCGCGCCCCGTCTCACTCGCTGCCACGAACTCTGCTTCCGTGGTGGAGAGGGCGACAATCGATTGCTGTTTCGACATCCAGCTGACGGCACCGCCGCCAACTAGCAACATGGAACCGGTCGTCGAACGACCAGTATCGGGGTTGCCCCCATGGTCGGCGTCGGAGTATGCTTCGTAGTAGGAGGCTCGGAGGGAAACACCTGGCGTGGCAGAATACTGTATCTTGTAGTCTAGCGTTCCTCGAATGTAACGTAGGAGGTGTTTGACTGCTTTCCAATGCGAGACCCCGGGATTTGAGTTGAATCGGCACAGCAGAGGTGTCCATGTAGGTTTATTATAATGTTCCCCACAAAATGTACTTTTATAACTAAAAATGTACACACTTCAGAATGCACATTGCAATGCCTGCAGTCTCACATTATTAGGTCTGCATTAAGTTGAAAAAAGCCCTGAGCAGATATATTATAATGCATGTAGTAGTCAAGGGGGTACCGGATTTAAACTCCGACACCCTGTGCAGGTTAGTTAGTCCCGCCGCCGAAGGCGAAAAAAAAAGTTGGAGGTACCCTGAAAATGGCCTCAAAAATCACACAAAAGCGAGTAATTATTGTAGGCCTATGTTATCTGAATAGTAATAAAGTAGGAGAGAGAGTCTGAGGAGGAGGATAGTGATGTGCAAGGTCGGCCCGCTCAGAAGCCCTAAGCCCGGTAGGCCGAGCCCTGGTTGAGCCGGGCCGAGCTGAGCCTTTTGAAGGGCTTGAAGGGCCTGAGGGCTCGGCTTGATGTTTGTGAAGCCTTGAGAAAGCCCTCAAGCCCGGGCTCTTGTGAGGTACAATGGGAGGGGGTTTTGACCAATAAATTTAGCATTTTTGTTTGCATTTTTTTTCGCAAATGTTATGCGCGTCACTCTGGTAAGCCTTGGGAATCACCAACCAACCACAGTCGACATGGACACCAATCATCGACTGTCCTGATATCTGCATAACACGCATAATGGGCCTTGGATAGATGCATGGATGTTATTAGATATTCATATGTGGATGTGAATGACGGACTAGAAGCGGGTTCAAAGACGGATATATGGTGTGTTCCGTTTATAACTTCTATCCATGGTACTAATGACAGAAGTGTCCTAGATTGCTCGCGGTACACATGCAAATTGCACCACCATAAATAAGTACTGTTTTCTTGATGCACTCACTATCCAGGAGGCATTGAAAGGTCTTTCTGCAATTGTACATCATCAGAATGTCCCAAGAGTCTACCACTTACAAAAGCCCAGGCCCAAGCCTGAGCCCAGCTGGGCCAAGCCGCCTTCAAGGCTCAGGGCTCGGCTTCACATTTCAATGAGCCCTGGCCCTCTTGAGCTGGGCCCAAGCTGGGCCCTGCAAAACACTAGAGGAGGAGAATGAATTAGAGGAATATGAGAGTGACCGGCATGATATTGGTATGGAAGCGGATTAAATACCTGATATATATCCAGGTGGGCATGAGGATCAAAGCATCAAGAGAAATGATTTGGGTTGCCTCTGAAGATCTCTGCAGCAGGTCAGAACTACTTGACGCTCAACCGGGAGATGGCAAACCAAGTAACATAAGCCAGAGTGGCCGTTCTCAGAGGAACCAAAGGAAACATGATATTGATGACCTTAGGCAGTGCTTGTGTGGTGAAAGGATTGTTATCACATCTGCTGAGACCGTGGAGTGCAATAGAAAAGGGTGTGCAAGTAAGATAAATCAGCATATCCATTTAAATATATGTATATTAACTTACTGTTGCATAGTATCATCTCAAGTGTGTCGGCCTTGAGATAGGGCCAAGAAATTGGGTGTGTGAAGCATGATCTTTGTCAGGGAGTGGACGAGGGATGAAAGTGATGCGGCGTGGTTGAACCTCATGATGTCATATTACTAAATTTGGAAATGTTCCTGATTACATAATTGGTTAGTCCAGCCTCCAAGGCTGAAATAAAAAATCTGACCCTAGGTTTTTTCTTCGAGAACCGGTACCCCCTTGGTAGTAGTATTACATTATTAGGTCAATACCAGAATCAAAAAGGCACTGAGCAGATATATTACAATGCTTGTAGTGTCACATTATTAGGTCTACATTGAGACAAAAAG
>JABAJV010000145.1:0-26626 GCA_018854895.1 Tricholoma furcatifolium
CCTTGAAACTCGACAAGACCTTATAGAATTAGACGTACAGTTGGAGAAAAATTTATGATAATGCGTCGCAACGATATTGGAAAGTTATATAGCATTGGGCGTCAAAAGAAAATTCCAGTGTTGATATAACTGTCGAATGCCTCCCTTTCACGTGGATACGGTTGTAGCGCGATGTCAAGAATAATATCGCTTGACGATAGTAGGGACGTGGTATCGTTCATATCGACATGGTCGTATGTCAAACTTCAAGTCTTGCAGCTTGAAGATCTAAAGTCTAATGAAGGAGGAACACACTGGGAACACATCGAGGCGAAGAAGAAAAGACCGTGACTTGTCAGTAGGTTTTTTCCCACAGATGTGTGATTTTCCCACAGTCAGTCAACCCAGCCTGTTGTCCAACCATCGTGAGCCCTCTTTTCCAGCAACGGCCAGGGTGCATTGAGAACCCAGAGTTCATGGTAGGTCAACCAGTCTGGTTTACAATTCTCTACTGTGTACAATTAACGAAATAGACAGTTGCAGTTGAGCGGTTATGGAGAGCAACTGTTCCTTTGCGATGGGCAATGCATCTGATTTCTCTATTTCCTCAACGGAATAGACGCAGTATAACGACACTTACGAACGGTTTAACAAAGCCCGAAGACGCCGCCTCACTCACGCGTATAGCGTCCCTATTTCCTGCCCTTGACATCCTGGAGTCGAAGAAATTACGTGCTAGTGAGCACTTGGAACGTGAACAGCCTGCGCGTCAAATTTCTCTGAAGCGTCTGGCACCGGTCGATCGAAAGATTAGTACTCTCGATCCGAAAAAGCTACAATCGTCCGACTTCATTGACTTCTCTGGCCGCAGGGCGCCTTGCATAGAGTTCCTCCAATGTGGCTCATGTGAGATTCGATATGCGTGGCAGCTCAAACTCATACCCTTTCCTCCCAGCGCGCGTGGTTTCCTTTATTATCACATCCATCCCCACCTTCCGCCTACCTGTGGTCAAGTTCGATTTCGTCTCACCGCGAGTAACGATCCGTCTACCTTTGCAGATGGGACAGACCTTCTCGGCATCGACGGTGCCCCTTGGTCGATGCAAACTTCACTCTTGATGTTTCCGCATTACGATGCATTGCGACGACGCCTGCTACGGGATAGGCTTGTTCGTCGTTCGTTCAGCGAAACATTGAAACAGCTGCAGATGACCTTCAAGCTGTCACGATCTTCCTTTAGGGAGATGAACTACTTGGAGCAACCTTTCATGTTAGACATGAGTTTGCACAATATGCGATTTCGCCTTCTAACACCTTCCGATGTGCGCTATATGTTGCTTGTGGACCTCTTTGTGGATACTCGGGAGTTTCAAACACATGATGTCCGCCCATGCCCATACAAAGGTATGCCTTGAGTATCGCCAATTTAAAATTCTGGCCTATACCATGAATGTTTAGGGCGCCTCTTGGTCAGATTCGAGCGGTCTACGCTCCCAATACATATAGGCACGAACACCGTCGTGTTGCGCGTCCTGAAAATCTTGGAGCCCATCACATTCAACATACCTACATATGATGTCTACATTCCGCTACCTGAAGCAGGAAAATTGCTTTTATGTCGGAAATATTCTGATTTGCTTGTTCGTACATGGGACCTTGACGACGAGACCAACCATGTAGCCTCCGCTCTCAAGATTTTGCCCAGTTTAACCGACGTCGAACATCCAACTTTGGATCCGAATCGTCTCAAGGCCTCTGATTTCGTAGACATCTCGAGGAAGCATTCTCATCCCAGGTATCCTGAGAGTTTGCTATCTTACGAAGGCCGCAGCACCTTGACGTCTAACGCCTTTCCTCAACGTACTCGTGGGTTCTTGTATTACTATCGCGACTCGGCCCTTCCAGAGAACACCGGCGAGCTTCGCTTTCGCCTGACTGGAGACTGCAACCCAGCATTGTTTGCAGCTAGCAAAGATCTCATCGGTCCGACGGGTTCCCCGTGGTCGATGGGGCTGGCGGCTCTTACGCATCCAGGCAATGCATCGATAAAAGATCAGCTTTTACGAGATAAACTTGTCACTGAAAGCCTCCTCCATGGGGTCGCGGCGGCCCAGCCCGACGAGCCAGAACACCCTGCAGATCTCCGCCGACGTGAACTTCATTATTTGGAAGAACCTTTCCCGATAGATATGGACACCCATATGGCGCGAATTAGAGTAATTCTCAACGATAAGGCTGAGACTGTCATACTTCGAAATCTATTCGTCTTTCGCCAAAATGAAGGGAAAGGGAACGAGGCCTCCAAGCATTTCCCTTACAGAGGTAGGTCTTGGACCTGCACAACGTTCTGCTAATCATTTGTTTATCAAATATTAGGAACACTCCTTGTCCGTTTCGAACGATCGACTCTAGTTGAGCATGAAGGAAGTAATACGCTCGTTTTACGTGTACTGAGGATCTTGAGGCCTATCGAACTCGTCATTCCAGAACTTGAAGACACCATAATTGTCCCGTCAGAAGGGTCGCTTCTCTCCAATTTTCTCTATGGGCGCCGACGAGAGGTTGCCAGACGCATCATGGCATGGAATCTAGACTCTAATCCCAGATTTTCATGTCTCAGATCTCTACCAAGCATGACTTAAGGAAAGGCATCACTAGGTATGTTCTCTCCCTTATACGCAAGTTCGCATAAGACCTAACTCGTGTTATGTCTAGGATGATGGTGCCACTTCAATAAGGGGTTTTTAACAATGTGCTGCCAAGACAAATTCGTGCACGAAGTCGCCCACCTATGTGCTTCATTCCTTCGCAACACAAATTTACTGCGGATTTTCTGCGGCAAGGGTCGCCTGAGGACTTTGCGCCGCGCAGTTCCGACGCGTGACCTGAGAATGGCTAGCGATGATTGGTTCAGAAAACTTTGGACATCAATGCCATCAGCAATCCAGTTGAAGTCGGAAGCGGCACAGCTCACCACAGCAACACTGAAACAACCCCGTAAATCCGCGCCGAGAATCACACTTTAAAAGCGGATGGCGATTCGCGGAAAAACTTGCAACACGCCCACCCAGCATGTGGACTAGGTATTTCGAACAAATATTGCTCGCCGCTTTTCTCGGTGATGCTGCGGCTCTCAACTGTCGCAATATACCTGGCAGCTCGGGATACCCAACAGATACTCAATGGGCAGCTTTGAATGCGTCCATCTCCGGTCGCCTAGTGTCTGTTGTGCCATCTGCGAAGTACTGTGAAGAGCTTCCTTCTGGTTCATGTACGGATGCCCAATGGACCAGCGCTGTCTTTCGTAGTGACATTCCTGGTGCAATGAATCAAGTTTGTGATTATTATTGATTATTATAGTAATGCAGTTTTTACGATAATTAATGGAATCGGCACTGTAGGTGAACTTTGAATCCGTAAGTAATCTTGTCCAAAAGTTGGTGAAGGTGACCCATGTACGCTTCAGGACTGGGATTCCAACCCTCCGTCCCTTTGTTTACGCAACAGTACAACTTGCGAACAAGGGAATACCCCTTCACTAGCTGTCTTAGCGGAGTCAGCAAGTGATATCCAGGTAATCTGCATTGCTACAACGATCACAGCCAAAACTAATTGAGACCTTGTTTGCTTCTAGACTGGTGTGAAGTTTGCTAAAGACTTTAACCTTCGCCTTGCTATCAAGGCTTCGGGCCATGACTATCTTGGACGTTCCACTGCCAAAAGTTCACTGTTGATCTCAACCCATAAACTGAAGAATATCACGTTCTCAGATAATTTTATGGTTGGCGGCGAAGACAAAGGTTCCACAATCACCGTTGGCAGTGGTGTTACTCTGAGTGAGATCTACGCCGCCTCGGGAGTTGTTGGAAAGATTGTTGTAGGAGGAACAGCAGCAACTGTCGTGGCCGCTGGTGGATATGTTCAGGGTGCAGGACACTCTGCTTTATCCCCTCTTTTAGGCCTTGCGTCCGACAACTGTCTTCGTATGTGCTTAGGCCTTCACTTGCTAACGTTCTTTCTGATCTTATAATGGCAGAGCTTGAGGTTGTACTTGCCAACGGAGTTCTAGTCACTGCTAACGCTGAAGAAAACTCTGACTGTGTGTAGTCCGTAGGCTTTTTTTCAGATCTTACTGATGATGCTGTTTTAGTATTTTGGGCCATGCGTGGAGGAGGCGCTGGATCATGGGGTGTGATCGTTTCTGCAACATTTCAAACATTCCCTACATTCGATGCTGCCGTATCCACGGTCGGTATCTTTGCACCAAGTTTTGACATCATGGGGAAGGTCGTCACTGCTCACGCCCAGCATATATTCGATTGGGACTCACTACACGCCGGTCAATACTTTTGGTTGTATGCTCAATACAACCTGTCACTGGGCGATACATATATCATCGGCTCAGCAATGGCGGTGATCACGTATTTCCCAGGAGCATCGACGGCAGCGGCAACTGCTGCTATGAAACCCTTCCTCAATGATGTACAGCAGTTGGGGGCGAATACCACAAGCAGCGTTACTGTCGCTAATATCAATGAGGCGCTATATTCGAGTGATGACTCCGTGGGCGAGGATGTTGTGTTAGGTTCAAGGCTTATTGACGCTGACGTATACCGTACCAACCCTGCACTGGTTGGTCAAACCTATGTCGATCTTTTGAACGCTGGAGTTGCTGAGTAGGCCTTCATTCCTCTACTCAGGCAGAACCATCATCTCATGTCATTGACAGTATTCTTGGCCACCTTGTCGCTGGTGGTATGCCGTGCTTGATGTACAAATTTTCTTGTATCCTAATCCAAGTCTCAGGGAAAGTATCACAGAATGCCAATGTGTCGTCCGCGGTGAATCCCAAATGGCGAACGGCTAAAACTCATGTGAGGGCTCCCTTCAAGAGTACTTTAATCACATTTTCTTAGTGACATTTATTATCGTCACATATAGCTTATCATCTCAAACCAATGGCTCGATTCAACACCGGTTTCCGATGTGCGAACCATTGAAAACACCTTCCGTGACATGCAATTACCGATCCTTCAACAAATTGCTCCACCTGGCGCTGGTTCCTACACCAACGAGGCAGACGCACGTGAAGTCGAGTTCGAAACAACGTTCTACGGACCTAACTATGCAAAGCTGACCGCCATCAAGGCCAAGTACGATCCGACTGACCTTTTCATTGTTGCTGCTGGTGTTGGCAGCGAGAGATGGGATGCTTATGGTTTATGTCGAGTCTAAATGACACAGGTTCCCCTCTTGTTTTGTTTTGTACCTCAGCCGTATCGCACAGTATATCCGTTGATGCATCACCAATTATGAAAATGAACACCTGGTTTGGAAATAACTGATGGGACACTCTGCCGTTGCACCAAGGTCAAGGCTCCTACGGACTTAACCGACTAGAGATCGGCTTCCCGCTAGAATTTATGACATTGTTGTACCGCGCCGCAGGTGTCGTCAGAACCAGTAGTACTGCTGAGGCTCGAGTGAATATTTTCTATCTTCAGCTGACCGCCAACGACGGCCCAGTGTCAATTGTTCCACAAGTATCGAGACGTATATTCGCAATGAGGACCGGTCTTTCATTCTCTGAAGGTATCAGGTATACAAACAAGACGACAAGATCTTATTTAGGAGCGATGGTTATCACGTTCATGTTCTATAGTCCAATAACAGCTTCCACCAATCCAGGAACGGCATCGTAGAAGTCGAGCACTGCAAATTTCGATTAGCGCATCATTAACAAATCCAAGTTAAGACATACTAATGATACCAAATCTTTTGCCTTTACGCTCTTGTAGCCAGGGCAAAAGAAGCTGATTGACGCCTGGCACATCTGTCCCATTTCCAAGAGCCATTACCTGAAAAATCGTCAGTGTCTCTTCTCATTCATTCACAATTGAAGCGACTTAACGAACCTTGGGTGTCACTGGTGGCACCGCATCAACATGCGATGCGCTCGCAAAGCTGATATAAAGTTGATCTGGGTTATACATTGTAGCGTTTTGAATGTGTGCAGTGGTGGCATTATATTTGAGTTGGACGTTAGCTTCGGTACCCGCGTCGTCAGTGAGCTCGTCCATGTAGTAGTAATCCTCGATGTACGCGGTTTCGCCCGTGTTGTACACAAGGTCGATGATTTTGCTATTATCTGTCCAACCTTCGGGGTAAAGATAGATGCCAAGGCGGTTGGCATCTGTTGAGGGAAGTAGCGTGTATTCCCAGCGTTGGAGGAGGGTGAGTTTTCCGCGGGCTTCGCCGAGAGTCCCGAGCTAAACAGGCAGTTATCAGCGTCGACGGCATTCAAAATATGTTGGGACATACAGTTCCGTTGGTTTGGACCCAATACTGCTTCGCTAAGTCGCTTTGGAAAATATCATACATGTGTACTTGGAGCGCTTCATCATTTGGTGTGCCCGTGTCAAGCTCATAGTTCAATGAGACAAGGACGGCCTCGGTAGGATGCCTGTCGAGCCAAGAGTAAAGACCGAACAGGACGTCTTCAATCCTGGTATCAGGGGCAAGTAGAGCCTGGGCTGTCCCAGACACATCAGCATGGCCAGTGACGGAAATAGTGCAGGTTATTCACAATGATGAAAGCCGATGGTGTCGTTTCCTGGATTGTATGCGAAACGCAGGTCGAAGACGCGTATTCCTGCGTTCAAGGACTGAAACAAAGAGTGTTCCTGACATTGGAACGTGTTTGCAGGTGGAATGCTGATCAGTTACGCGTGAACTTCAAAGTTCGAGACGGGCTTCATTGCTTGGTGAACTCACGGTCCGGTGTAGCGTAGAAGCGAGTCCTGTGTCGCTTGAGTGTAATTCCCTAGACGTTGAATAAGCATACTTTACAACGCACTGCGTTCAACTGAAATTGAAATTACTCACAGGTAGCAGAATCGTGCGTTCCTGGCAAGTTCATATGCACGAGCGGTGTATCGTCTGCGACTTTGGCCATCCAGTCGCAGGTACTCGCAGATGGCGAACACCCATCGTCATAACCTAAAATGACATAGTTCTTTAGATCCAGCTTGCTGTGTTATCTACAGCATTGGTCACCGAGGATCGGGGCACCGCGTGTTAAGATTTCCGTCAATGCTGCTTGTGCGAGTAGAGTTTGTGCTGAGCTGCTTGAAGAAGATAAAGCAGCTGTACGGATATACAATCCATGAATAACTAGGCAAGAGAAAAGGCGGGCGACACGTCGCAGAACCATTGAGGTAAAGAAAGTGGGACCGAACAACGTCAGTGTTGAAACATATTTATAGGGGAAGGCGTGTATAAATGAACTGTCATGTCCCAATCTCTAAGGGCCATGTGAGAGGTTAAGAAGCAGATACGTATGCGTTTTGTCGCCTTCAAGAAATGTAGTATGTAGCGCTAGCACATTACCGAGCGGGATGAGCGGCCCTTGAGCGGCCCTTGGATTCTTCCTCGACGCACGTTTTTGTGACTGCCTTTGCTTGGCCATTTTTTCACATCTCCTCAATATTCTTACCTGTCATGAAAGGAGCGTTGCTTTAATACTTAGATGGAGCATGTGAACGGTTCTCAGGTTTCCCAGCTTACACCCATGGCAGTCCAAATGACCTTCATCGCTGCTGCCATCGCGTTGGTGCCCTTGCTTGGAGCTTCAGCCACCGTCATTCACTACCCTCCCAATGCCACCAACATCAATAATTTGACGTTCGTTCTGAACGGCACTGGAGCACCTGGAATTTTCAACTCATCTATAACTCCTGACAACGTATATGGAGAGTATAACTGGTGCAACATGCCCCATGTCAGGACACGGGAGTACAAGTAAGCTTGTGCTATTTTACACATGCACAGCGTTTAATTTAATTTGCACCTTTAGGACCCCATCCAGCGATTATACCCTTGAATATGTTGAAGTAATTCAACGTCACCACAAGCGCACACCCTACTCTTCCAACACTTTCTTCAAAGAGGATATACCATGGAGCTGTGAGGGGCAGGGACCTGAGTATGGTCTGAGAACGTATGTCGTTAATCATTTGTCGAATGAAGCATAGCTCAATTCTCCTTCTATTGTCCTTCCATAGAGCATCTGGCTCAGGCGCAGATGTTCCAGACATTCAAGTCAGTCCATTGAATTGATTCATCTTTCTCGTGCTCATCCCTGGCCAAATCTTCTTAGTGGCAAGCAACTACCAACCCTCTTAATCCCTGGACCAACACAATCGGCCCTGGCTTCGTCAACTCTACGTAGGCTCTTCTTGTAGTGCTTGTTGGTGCCATTGACTGATATTTTTCCTAAGCTGCCAATTCCCTCAGATCACCGACCAAGGTCTAGCTGATGCAATGACTCATGGCGAGGATCTCCGCGCAGTCTATGCCTCCCGCTTGGGACTCAGCACAATTCTTGACCCCACTATCACTACAATTCGTACGTTGGGTATTCCGTTCTTACCTTCGACATGTACTCACCGCTACGCGCAGGCGTCACCAACAACCAGATTACTTCCCAAGTTGCTAGTGGTCTCGTCAAGGGCCTGTTCCCATCGACTACCGATGCACAAGTCCTCATCCAATCCGATACCTACGACTCGCTAGAGCCCGCGTATTCCTGCAGTGCGGCTAACGCGCTTTCAAGTGCAATTACTGGGAACCAGACGTGGATAGACCATTTGACAGATGCTGCTGGGGTCTACGCCCAGTTGGACGCCATTTCAGGCATCTCTAATCCGGATAACGGGGGATGGCACGTTTCATTTGATCAGTGAGCCAAAACGATATTTACGACCGATCATCATCCCTCACGCTCTCTAAAATAGCTATTATGACAACCTGAGCGCGAAACAATGTCATGGGAAGCCCCTGCCGTGTGATTTGAATTCCACTTCCACATGTGTCTCGCAAGAGTTGGTCCGTAAACTTCTCCCCTGTATCCGTCTTATGCTCATGTGTCTATCACCAGGCCGACACTGTGTACCGCCTCGGCAACTGGGAGTATTCTTGGCAGTTCCGCGATGCCCCCCAATCTGCCCAGTACTCCACGTTACATTACGGTGCATGGGTTCTCGAACTTCAGGGCCACTTGCAGGATATTATTTCTGGTCAATCCAAGGCAAGACCATCACAACTCATTGTAGGCTATCTTGGTGATTTACCTACCTCTAGATGAGATATTACCACAACATTGCACATGACGGCTCTGTCTCCCCCCTGCTTGGATTCCTTCAGATTTCCCAGATGGTTTGGCCAGGTATGGGATCCGAGGTAATGATTCCGCCATAACTCGAGGCTGCATGTTAACGATGTTCGTAATATCAGGTTGTGTTTGAGCTGTACAGTGAAACCAGCCGCTCCCAGGACAAATCGAGCTCCAACTCCAAGCAAACTCCATCCTACTTCCTACGAGTGCTCTGGGGCGGTCAACCGATGCAGACATCGACGCCTTTGGGAACTTTGGACATGATTCCTGTCGACGACTTCTTCTCTTGTATGCCCATTTCCCCAGACTAGGTCATGGTAACTTGCTCACGATCTTTAACTAGATATTGAGTCCATGATTGGCAGTGGTAGTGACCTCCTCTCGGCTTGTAACCAGTGATCAAGGATGGGTCTATCACTTGGACGGACTGGCATAAGCGAAGTAAATTAACACTAACAGTCTTATATCCAAGGTCCTTGGGTTCATTTGACATATTCCAAATATATTATACCTTTACAATATGTACCTACATACATATGTAAATTCACCACGAAGGCGAAGAAGATGGAAAAAATTGACTGGCACGAGTCATCAGACAACAAGGTCCTCTTCGATACAGTTGACGCATATACAGGCCCACACCACCCAGAGGGCTGCGCATGAGGTCTGCAATGAGGCGCGGAGGTTAACCCAAGCATGTCCTCATTACTCTCGAAACCTCGAAGGTTTCCCCCGCTACAATGACTGATCGTTCACGCGGCAGTCACGTCAGCCATTACAACCGACATGACCTCCTGTGCAATCTACACCGCCGCCAGTAGAGATACGGCACTACGCCAGCCCTCCCAAACCGGAAATATGTTTCCTGCCTCTCGCATGAAGCGCACAGGAACAGGCTCGTCACGCCCGAACCATCTCAGCATCCCAAGTACCCGTCTTCTTGAGCGTGTCGCTGGCTGCAAGTAATCCCAAGATCGACGAGAGTCCTGATGTCCTCGCCATGCACGTATCAAGCCAAGCCCAGCTCCACTCTCATACACAGACTTTCGCCTGCTAGAACTCCGCCCACAGTCAGTCATCCAAATCGGTTCGTGGTGCACTCGAGAGCGAATCTCTGTTGTGCCTTCCCGAAGGCGACACAACTTACACCACGGCCGAGAAGACCAACATGTACACGAAGCCTTCCACAAGCGAAATGCGCACGACAGGCGAGACAAGGGCGTGAAGCGAGGGACTGTACATGGGTCGTCGGCTAACCAGGCTCGTCAATCACTAGCTGGGTCACCACCGGACAAGCCAACACGTAGAAGAGCAGATAATGGGACCATCGAAAGCTCGAGGGCATGAGTCTTGGCCGTTCTACTGGATAACAAGGTCAGAGAGTCCGATGCGTCCATGGATGGGATGACACTGGGATGACAAGCTACCATCTCGTACCGCTCGCCCGGCGATATTCGAGTACACAGAACGAAGGCCTTGCTACTAATGCACTGCAGTTGACCTTCCTGTATAGAAGGGCACAAGGTTGGGGGTAGGACGACATCCTGGGCCTCACGACAGGCCTACATCCGGCGCCATGAAGTGATGCATACGGACCCAAACATTTCGCCAACGCCAGTTGAATATTCGCCGTGCCAAGGCGTTCCATGAGCAAGCGCCACCCCGATTCTCTCTCAGCATTCTGCTTTCTTGTGCGTTCCCTTCGATGTTTGCCACCACCTTGACCTGCCCTGATCCCTGGAATCCAACGACCACGAAGCCAGTATGCTCTTGATGCGTTCGCCGACGCTTCTGGGCTTCGCCTACGAGCTCCCTTGCTCGACGCTATCGAAGCGGGGCGCGATAAACTCGCAGTAGTCCACGGCGCTCAAAATCATACAAAAACATCGCCGGGATTTGAGGCTCCCACCTGCGTGGAAGTTGCTCAGGGGAGAGTCGGGTGACTGTTCACCGGCATCTTGTGCGAAGACTATCAGGAAGTGGCTGTCGATCTCAAATGTCAACGTGTGGGCGGTTTTATTGGGGATACGATGTGGAGGAAGTAATTGGGGCGTGAAGAGTGGCCTGAAGGCCTGTGCGGAACCCCTATGGACGTTTTGTGGGCGCGATAAGTCCTGATTGTGCGTAGCCCACTCGTTATTGAGCAGGAACCCCTGAAAGTCCCGCGACGCGTCTCTGGCGCTTTATTCTAAAGCCATTCATCAGAGTATGAACCCGCGTGTTTCCGGCGTCGCCTAGCCCAGTCTTATCTGTTCCAAAAATCATCACCAAGATTAGAACGCAAAACCATGCTCCCAAAGCACCTAGCGAGGGCGACAGTGAGTCAAACATGGTTCACATTCCTGTGCGGAATATAGTGAGAGGACAGCTCTGGAAAGACGACGGGGGTCCCGAGACGTTGCAGACGGGGCTCTGTGCGTGAATGGATGGCTCATGAACAAGAATCAAGACGCTTTTCTGGAGATGCGATATGGGTTCTGCTCGATATTTCATCGTAGGCAAGGTCGTCAAAGACCTGCCAGCGGTCCACAAAACTTGTTGTCCATGCTAACAAGGATCCAACCAAATGACCGACGCGTTTTTCAGCTGTTACTTCGAGACAGCCGGAGAAAGACTAGCTCAGCTTCACAAAGCGAGGTATGGATGCACAATGACTTGCAGATTAGCTCGGGGTTAGAGCACACCGAAGTGTGTCAAGTTGGCTGGAAGTAGTGGTTGGCCAAGGGGGTCAGGGTTCGGATGGAGGCTAAACGGGAGCCCTAGGCGATTCGGTTTAGAAAGGCAGAAACTGAAGAGGAAAGCATGAGGCGGAGTTGTCGACATGAAAGTTCATAACAAACAGAATCAAGAAGGCCAGCGCGACATAATCATGACGCGTACATACGACCAAACAGCGGCATAGCCACAACTTTTTCACATTGCTTTCTTCAACCGACAATTTATGGATGGATAGTATCTTACGATGTCTTTTTCCACTTAACAGGGGTCAATCGACTTATCTTGATGTGTTATCGCACTGCATATGGAATGCGATCAATTTCAAGGGAATCGCAAACTCTGAGGTCAAGGGGCTAATACCGCAAGTCACTGGAGTTCGAAGTCTGTCCTACTATCCAGTGGCGATATTAGCCCTTTCTACTATAGGCTGGTCATACGTTCGCGTTAACTCCGGTACATGCAGCTTCTGCTTTCTGCTCCACTCTGATATTCATGGACCAGATTTGCCAGGGGCTACTACCGCAAGTCACTGGAGTTCGAGGTCTGCTCTACTATCCAGTGGCGATATTAGCCCTTTCTACTATCTGGTCATACGTTCGCGTTAACTCCGGTACATGCAGCTTCTGCTTTCTGCTCCACTCTGATATTCATGGACCAGATTTGATAGAGACTGTCAATAGATTTGAAATACTTCTCGTATAACATTTCCCCTTCAAGTTTGCCATAACTATTATCATGCATTCAATGGGTACCCGTATAACACACCATCGATAAGGTCATCTGATACTAATCGTCATTATAGATGCTATCAATTACAATCTAGACATCATATGACGCTCTCTTAAAAGGCTTGGTATCCTCGTAACTTGCCCTTCACTCAATCTCTCTGAGCATCTCACAATTCACACCGCATATCATGGCTCCCGACCCACAATGTTCCGCTCTTGCTGCCGCGAAGGCGAGATCGGGTACGTATTTACACATGCGTCCCTATGGGTCGACTGACCGATGTATCCTCCGCAAAGGTCTCTCGTACGCTGCCATTGCTGACAAGATTGGCGAGTCCGAGCAGCACGTTATTGACAGTACGTCTTCCTACCATCACCCTGTCATTTCTGGTCCTCAATTACCTATTCTAGTCTGCACCGGCTCTCAGAGGCCCAGTGCAGCTGAATTCAACGCATTAGCCAAGGCACTGAATATTACGACTCCGGTGTGTTAATTTTCTTACATTGCACCAAGTGGCCGCCCTCATTTGTTGCGAACCAGCTACCCCACGATGGTGCCCACACTGCGTAGATCCTCAGCGCAGAAGTTTCAATAATAATATCTTCAAGTTGTACCAGTACTGGCATGTAACTATGACTATTCTATGTATCGTTGCGTCCTTTCGTGTTTCGTCGAACGTTTGTGAGATAATCGTCGGTTGCTTGATGCTAGGAACCTGTTCTCTCCATTATCACTTCTGTTTTCCCGATCTTGTGAAAATCACCGAGTGCTGGCGCTCAAGCGCAAGGTTGACTTCAAACACCTTGACATGAAAGGCCTGCCATCCTTCTATCTATTAACCCTATTGTACAATATAATGTAATTTTACATCTTCAAGAAAATACTGGTATATCATCCGTCGAAAGACATAGCGTTCCTATCTGAACTCATTACCCGTGCATATTCAAGGATAAGTCTGTAGACGAGATCAATCAGCTACGGAACCTGAAAGTCACCGACGGAGGGCCTGTTCCTCTCACCTGTATATGTATGCAGTTAGGTCTTCCTTCCTCCAGAACGAACGACTCCATTTCCGACCCTCGCTGGCGATCGTACGTGCTAAATCTTCGTGGCCGCCCTCGCCATAAAGCCCACCACGGAAAAACACCAAGGAGTCGTATACGTCGGAATAATCTGCTTGAACAGGCACATAATGCACCCAGGGTTCTATCCGGTCAAGGAACCTGAAATCCCGTAATAACTTTTTAGTTCACTTCGGATCACTGAGCTTAGAACAACACTGACCATTCCGGGTAAACAGTAGCCTTGAAGATCAGAGCATTCGATGTTATGAGACGTTTGAAACGACTCGACCAAGCATTACCGTCGACCTGTGTATACCTTTTAGTAACAGCAGAAGATATGACGGAAAACCACGACGCACGTCCATGATGTATTTGAAATTCCCAGCCTCCCTCGACCCATGACGTTTCCTCCACTCGTAACGTTGTCGCAGTTCTGGGCAAGTCTCCTCATGACACCCAACAGGCTCTCCAGAAAACGCGATTTCCATCATAGCAGGATTGATCTTCGACTTGGGAATCTCAATACCCTCTCCGATCCGGATGTCTTCCGTAGCCGACGACATAAGGACCTTTACGGTGCCGTTAAGTTCGTTGGCAAAATCGACGAGCCGGGCGCGTTGTGCCTCCCTCCAGCGCGTAGTCGGCGCGTGCCACATCCCGGTATTGCTGCCTCTCCACGCGAGTCTCTCGTCGAGTTTATAGTCCCACGCAAGATCATCAGAAACGTCATCAACCCACGCAGAGAGCGTCGGGATCTGGATGTCGTGGTGCATCATGGTAGCACAGTACGCAAATCGCGGGAGCATCATGTGGGAAGGACCGGGGTGATCCTGCGATAGGAAGTCCCCGATGCTGTCCAGAAGGTACGGGTGCAGACATGGATCCATGGCTTTGCGGTGATCGAAAATGAAAGTCTTGGTTTGTTCTGAGTGTTCTTCCGTGGGGCCTAGACGGCCTGGTGACGAAGGGGAACAGCCTGAGAGCCACCCGTGGGGTGGTCCAATGGCTACTGAGTCAATGTCCATGTCTATATCAATGTGTGTTGATATTCAATAGATTCCAGCATATTGAAAGCACACGTACAAGTCTTACTACTGGCCGCATCCAAAGCCATCTGTCTCACTTGGTAATCGGTGATTAAACTGGGACTATCGTGCGGCGAAATTACGGCACGGAATGGAGGCAAGTCCTGGGCGACGTCCTCCAGAAGCTCCATGATGTCGCGCGCTCCGGTGAGGAGGTTGTAAGGATTATAGTTGTTCTCACTATCAGCGAAGGACAGCCGCAAGACATCCAATTCGTCAGTTTCATTGAGACCCAACGTAAACGTGTCGGTGTGAAGTTCTTGTTTACTTTGAAGGGCCTGAAGATCGAGAGGGTGGTAGCCCCAGAATGGCTCTATATCTCTGTATATTTGATCGTACTCGTCGGGGAGCTGAACGTTGTGCCTTTTGACATACTGCCACCTGATAATTAAGTCATCAATTACATGGACCCACAGTGTACACGCCAAGCCGCAATACATCGTGGAATACGCACCATTTGTCAAACCCCTTTGGAGGCCGCCGTTTGTACCGTCTCTCGTACTCTTGTGCTGCTTCCTCTAAAGTCTTGCTGGCTCTCGACAGCTTCGATTTCCAGCGGGCATTTGCAAGCTCAATGAGCTCGAATATAGGATGACCTCCGTCGGGATTGACCTCTAGCAGCCCATCATCACGATACGTATGTGGCAGGAGGAGAGATGGTCGTTTCTGAGGTGGAGAATCTGGAATACAGACTGGTTGCGGTTCCGCGCTAGCAGTGTTCGATGATGAGATGAGATGTGAAGTGCGTTTAGGCGAGGCTGTGTCATAAAGAAGGGATTCGCGACAGTAGAGGATGAATGAGAAAGTCAATGCAATGAGCGGTACGGTGATAAACCGTCGCTCTCGAATGGACCAGCGTCGGGGCAGCATGAAGCGCACCTCAGGAAGAGGAGGCGCTGTCTGCTACTGGCAATTCTAATATAACACCGATCGGCGATTGGCTTGACAGATCAATCAACCAGGCCTCGAGGAGATTCCTGCGGTTTGTCCCCTGTCGTACCTGGGCCTTATCAAAAGTCGAAAAAACAATTTTGACCGGTACCTCTCATCAGGAACGCATTCTGGGTAAGAGAATCTAGAGAAGGAGAGCGATATGTTGGCAATTTCTATGGTTAGAACAGGTTAGAACTTGCTGTGAGAATTGCAAGTCCATTGCGGGCCACATTACGGGCGGAAGCGTTCGTGACGTTTTAGGTTAGAGTGGATGAGTGGGCAGCATCATGATTGCCGAATTTTACATAGATCTGTAGGTACCATCATCACATTGTCAAGCCAAGAGTCCAAGACACATGCAAAAGGAATGTACGTGTTATATATTTGCGTAGAACTGACAGCAGACGAGTTCGATTTATGACATGCTACAGGCCGTAAGTGGATCATTACCACGACGATGAAACCACGGCGGTCTTTCATTCGTGACAACCGCCGACATTCAATCGGCGCCCATAGGACACCCACTGCTTGGAGGATGAAATTTATGAAAGGTTAGTATGACATAAACCCGTTGTCTAGTTTCCTTGGTCTACTTATCCGGAAATCCCACAGCATCTATTAGCTCTTGTGTGAAGATCGTATCAGTGAGCATGGACAGGTTCGTAATGAGTGTTCACCTTGCTGGTTCTGATCTATAATAACATAAAAATCCCCAGGTTCATACAATGCACAGTTATGTATGACCAGTTTGGGCGGCAAGGACAGACCGGTTTATGTACATCCAGACCCAAAGGAGGTAGATAAATCATAATCATGCCTCCGTTTTCCTTGGAAATAATTTAAAGTCAGTCAAACATGTGTTGGCGCAGGAGGTGGTGCTCATTGAGTGGTCGTGTAGCATGGGAGAATAAACAGCGGTTGCTTGAAAATCAGCATCCATATGAACGCTTGAGAGCAGGAAGCCAAGGCACATACATAGGCTGCCTAGAAACCGATATCTCTTATGTATCCAGCTTTATCACCTAAGTTGCGAGAGTAAAGTTGGCGGCAGAGTGGGGCAAGAGCAAGCCACTGACAAGTGGACCGTGGACCAGGCTCGGATCAAATATTATATTCGGATCACAAACCGATATTTCAGCGCGTTGGTCACCTCGCACACATCTTCAAATTTACCCGTCATCTTACAGGAAAGGCTTGCAATTGTAATGCAGCATCTTCCCCCAGAAATTCTGCGCGAAGTCATTTCGTTCTCTTTGGCCTCTAGGTCTTCAAATTCTGAATTAGGAGTCTCAATCAAGCGCGAGTGGGCATCGATAGAGCCACTCACGCTCGCTTCAAAAGCTTATCGATACATAGCTCTTAATGCGTGGTTCCAAAGTCTTTTTGTGACTTCTCCGTCAGATATCGTCGAATTTAAGGCGATGTTCCCGGATATTGGCAGAGTAAAGTAAGCCTTATTTTGTATGCGATTACGTTCAAACCTAAGTAGGATCTGACAATGTCTACTAAACTATAGAGAACTTCATTGCGTGCAGCTGAATGCGAGAAAAATATCCGTCTGGAACTTCTGTGAACTCAAGCACGTTGCGAAAATTCGGCTCGACTGGCTTTCTCGCGGAAACATGTCACCCCACTACGGTTCACACAACACGGCGGACCGCTTGCCATTCGTCCATGCACCTCCAACTGTTAAAGAACTCGACATCCGCGGCATCCCGTGGCCGGACCCCCACGTCTTCGTAAACATCGATTTCATTTTCCCGCAACTTGAAGTCCTTCGACTCCGGCAGCCAAAAATATGGTGTTGTCTTTGCAATACTTGTTCCATCGCAAGATTTCGCTCCCCAGGTCCAGAGACGATCACCTACAGTGGAGGCAGGGGGTTGCCGGTGAGATCATAAACGACCGAGACTTCAAAGCTACGAAAGAGCCAACTGATCTATCTCTAGCATCACTATGCACGCGTTTTAAAGGATCTTCAATACCTCCATGCAGTCTACATCACAATAGGCGACTTCGGAGAAGGTAAAACTTCGCTGAATCGCGAACATAATCCGCATTTTTGGATTGGGGAGTGCGATAGTTGTATGGATATCATGTATGAGGACGAGAGTTTTCGCGAACAGTGGGTTGCGAGAAAGAAGGGGCTCACGGCCAAAGATGGGCACGTTGCGCCGCCTGCACTCGTCAAGGTTGAATGGAACTTTTGGAAGGCGGAAGCGATGGAGGAGGTTGACGTGGAGGAGAGCGGCGACGAGCTCATAGAGGAGCTAGAGGAGGAACTGGAGGAAGATGATATTTGACGGTGAGGAACCACTTCTCTGCATGCGATTTGAGTTGGATTCTAACCCTCAATTCACGTTTTTGTCTTATAGACTTAGCCCTCACGCATGTTCCCGCTGTGAACGGCGTACTCCAGAGGAACATGGCTCTATACATATGTGTTTGTCTCTGTCTTCAGCGACCTTGTGGTTGCAGCAAACACACTCTTCTTTTCCTCCGCGAATTCACCGGCTCCATCCTTCTTCGGCCCCCCGTATTCGCGTTGACATTGTGCACGGCCAGGACAACGGTATCCTCACCAGCAACTTCCTCGCACTCGTGACATGTCACATGCATCGAAGATAGATGTTGCATATGCGTCTACATTCCCCCTATTCCCTCAAAAACCCGCTGTGACACGAGACAAGGCGCTCTTTTGCATCTCTCTCATCAATACTCATGGTGGCCTTCACGATCCTCGCTGGTGGTTACGACGTTTTCGTTGCAACATACCTCTTCAACTCTACATCATCTTCGCTATCCCTCCTGGGCACATCGCCAACGGGCACGGATCCTTCTTGGATCACTTTGCACCCCACCAATAAGAGCATTCTCTAGTGGGTTTCATCTTCGTACCGTAAGACCTCACGTATAGAGCCAATGTGCTGCTCACAGTGCCGTCAATGAAATAACACCCGGCGCGCTTCAATCCTTCTCCATCCAACAAAATGGTTCATTGTCACCTGTGCTGGATACTATCAGCTCCGGTGGAGATGGGCCAGCATTTGCCACCGCCCTTTCAACTGGCTCTGTGGCTATACTTAACTACGGGTCAGGGGATGGTCGCATTATACCTACCGAACCATCCGATCCAACAACCTTTATTGATTCTGCGCCTCTTATAACCTTCCCACCACCACCAGCACCGAATGTCTCTCACCCGCATATGGCGTTGCAGCATGGGACGGAGGTCCTCGTGTCAGATCTTGTGCGTAGTCAGCCTCTTTTCGCTCGCCGCTATCGCCTAGACTAAATGGATTACAAACCACGTAGGGTGCAGACAAAATTTGGAGACTTGCTCCTTCCCCTGCTGGCAACTATTTTATCCAAGGCTTCATTCCTCAACCTGTGAATAGCGGACCGCGACACATCGCCATTGCCAGTGAGCACGTTCATTCGATATCAACTTTGCAGATCTTATGAGCAACTATCTCCAGACGATCGCTTATTCGTGTTGCATGAACTCGCGTCTTCACTCACCGTCCAACGTATTCCAGCCCCGCCGAACGGCACGGCGCCTATCATCGATTCCGTCTCCATTATCCCCCCGAATCCACCTGCAGGAGCAGCGTTCGCCGCAGCCGAGATCCTCATCCCAGCGCCAACCGCGCAGTTCCCTGTGCCGTATATCTACGTGTCGAACAGGAATACAGGCGTACAGGACCCACGCGGCGATGCCATAGCCATCTTCGAGCACGTCAATGCCGGCACGCCCTTTGAGGGCCTGAAGCTTGTGAGGCATGTCTATACGGGCCTCGACCAGCCAAGAGGGATGGAGTTTGGGCCGGAGGATGGTCGAGGTGGAGAGGCGTTTTTGGCTGTGGCGGGCGTTGCTGGAACTGCTGGGACGAAGATCTTTAAGCGTACGGAGGGTGGAACGAACTTGGAGCTGGTGACGACGAATTTGGACATTCCGACGAGATCAACGTTCGTCTGGCTCTAGGACGTGTGTTAGAGTAGTCCGTTAACAGCGTAACAATTGGATGATGACAATGACGGCGAAATCTTGAAAAACGGATAGATAGCAAGGTTCATATTGACTCAAGAACTAGTTGACACAGAAGGAAGATACTTTCTAAATGCACAACCTTGATAGTAGGTACAGTAAATTGGGCAAATAAGTAGAAGGAAAGCAATGTTTTCAGTCTACGCGCTTGTTGCTAACGCTGCCTGTCGCCTCGTTGTACTTCGTCGCAAGTCTATCAAACTCTGCAGCTTGTTGCCCCGCCTGCTTTTTAAGAGTTTCTATCAAACAATTAGAATCACGACAAGGCGTTAAAGCGAAGGCCACGAACCGAAATCCCTGGATTTTGCCTCCTCTGCTGCAAGCTTCTTCTTAAGCTCTGCAATTTCCTTCGCTGTATCTTGTCCTTTCGCCACAGTGGATTCTTTCTTTAGTTTCGCATATTCTCCTTGGGTATGAATGAGATCGAGGATGATGTAAAATGTGCGCGTAAGGACGAGGGATAGGAAGAGGGTGAAGCCTGTCAAGTAAGTATTCCTTTGCGCGCTGTGCACCACCATAAGCATCGATTGTTTCGTAGGTGAAAAAAAAAAAATCGAACACGTACTAGAATTTCCTCGCTGCTATGCTTGACTCCGTCCTGACGTCACCATGTCCTTGGTGCACCGACTTTGCGATGTCAGACTCTGCGGTGATTTTGAACATACGCTGTAAAGCGTCCACGAAGAGAATTCCCACAAAACTAGGAGAAAGTGTTAGTACCAGGACTATGGTAAACCAATGCACTAAGACGAACATGAACGATATCTTGAGCGCGTATGCCACCTTGGCGACTATAGGAGATTCTGAAAGGAACTTGAAGACTTTCCTCCTCACTGTATACGGCAGTGGGGCTACGAGAAGGCAGAAAGTGACCATCTATACATTTTGAAAAGAAAAAAAAAATTAGAAAAATGACTTGAAAGAACGATGTGAGACGCACTTCTGCCGCCAGAAGGAAAAAAGTCAGAGAATAGCTGATGGATAACGATTTAGTAGTCATTCTTAAAAAAAAAAAAAGTAGATGCATAACTTACTAGACTGTCATGATGGTGAAGAGTAGAAGAGTACGTGTACGAGAGGATCAGGACACGCGACACCGCAGCGACTGGGCTGTCCATCACATCAGACGCGGTCACATACTTGACGTCACACCTTGCAAGTTTTGAACAGCCCCACAGCCACCTGGCCCCACACACCACTTGACCGTAGATCGTGGACATCGTCTCATTTTCAAAAGAAGGACAGTCAACTGACCTTGTGACCGAAAGGTATGGATCAATTGTACACAGACTCCTCCTTGCCAATTCAATGACCTCTAGATGGGAAGCTGGCAGCGTCACGTTGGGCTTTAGTAACCGCTGTACCGATCCTTTACGCACTGTAGAGTCCTCGGCACAGGCTTGGTGTACTTGAGAAACGGTATACCTGCTGAATCATTCTTGAACACTGGACTCATGTATCTGGTATTGCATGGGCGTATCATCTTTGAATTGATCGTCAAATTGGAATATAGTTTTCTCAGGCATAGCAATCTTGTCTATTCTTACTCGTTGATACGCATGACATTGACAAACTGATACCAGGCAGTGTAAAAGGCTTCTCTCTCGACTCTACCACAATGGCTGCCATCTCCGTCGATGTTGCTGGAATCTTGCAAGAGATCCGAACCACCATCCAAACGATTAAAGGTGCCAAGGATCAGGACAAAAAGGCGAAACAGGATGCACGACGAACAATATTTCAAGCTCTCTCTATGCATCCAGCTTTAGATCATATGAATCCTCCCGAAAGGCACTTGAACGACGCAGATTGGTATGACGCTCGAGGACAAAAACGTAAAGGACCTTTGCTAAAGGACTGGATGAAATCGACGTCTGGTATGTAATCATTGTTTCTTCTACATCATCACTGTGATCGGCCTTGCCAATGTTCGTTGCAGATGTGAATGAACACTTTGAGGCCGCAGCAGGCTTGGGTCCCGTCGGAACTAGAGCACGGATTATGATCCTATTTCTATGGCTTTTGGGGAACCGCCTCTCAGATGATAAGCGGAAGAAGTTGATATCCACTACTATTGCGCATGGCCTTGCTAGCAAAGACCAGCATGAAGCGAATCTATCTGAACTGCTGACGCTCAGTCATGTTCAAGCAGTGGTCGGTGACCTGGCGAGAATGATCGGTCAAGCACTTCCAATTGACCCGTGTATGTTTCCGCCTTGTTGGTTCAAGTCTATATCTCATCTGGTCCTGACCTACGATTGCAGCCCTGAATCCATTTGGTGAACATTATATACCTAAAGTGATGGAGGAAGATCGCATAGAGATTTTCGATCTTCCCGACATACCCAGTGACTGGGAACGCTATGATTGGGATATCAAAGGGAACCCTACACTTCTTCTACAGCGTTCTATGAAGCACATGAAGCAGACAGTAATCGTGCCCCAGACACGGCTCTCTCTCCTCCTGCTACGTTACGCGACCCAAATTTACGGATTGGGAAATATCATTGCCACTAACGGAGTAAAAGAAGATGCATTTTGGAATACAGCACTTCCTCTAGACGTTATACAACGTAGCTCAAACTACGAGTCTGAATCGAAGGATGAACGAGAGACGAATGATCCAACCGACAGATATTTCGCTAGCCTTTCCTCACATGCAGGACCAGACCACATGCGGATGAACATCGATCTTGCTGAATTTGTGTTGACAACGAGACCCAAGGATTCAGACTTGGATCGGGAGTAGTGTTTTTTTTAGCTTGGTTCGCATCACCATTCTAATCCACTTTCTTCAGGCAATACACTTCGAAGTACGATCATGGGGTTTTTCATATTGCTTATAGGAGAGCGCCTTACGCACGAGCAACGAATCGATCTGATTTTAGCCACAACCAGTCCGACGGACCTGGAATTTCTGTCTACACGTGCTTCCCAGGTCGCAACTGCAGTCTGGCATGTTGAGGACGGTGCGTTCATGGTGCTTTGCATCTCCGTCGGATAATTCATACCCTAATTCACTAAGCTGATTCACCAACGAGCTGTGACCACTTTCGAATAACACATGATAACGAAGATGACCCAGTTCCTGTCGTTGGCCCACTCCTCGAAATACCCCTTGACATGGAACACTGCTATCGATGGAATATTAAGCGCGATCCTAAACTTCTGTTGAAGCTTTTTGACCATGCAAGTCGCAATGAGCGAGTAGCAATCATTCCTCAGACGAAAGCCTCACTCTCCGTCTTATGTACCCTTTCATGCAATTTTGGCATGGGAAGGCTGAACAATCCTTGTGGATCAAAAGGAGGAAACTTTTGGGTCTTAACACCGCCTGCTGGCGATGACGAAAGGCTTCAGCGCAATCCCCAGCCTCTCCGGGGTCACAATCAGTTGCCCAGAGAAGTCAGACAATATGCCTCGTTGCCTGATCTCAAACGATTTCGTGACTTGCCTCCAGACCGGAGGACTGCTTTACGGCGCGAAGATGGGAATTCTACGGATGCCCATGTTGACAATCTCAGCATCCAGGCCGATGGTCCTGGCCCCAGTGATGCTCAGGCTGCTGCCGCGGCGGCTGTTCGTGCGCGGGCTTATCAGGCTTCCCCCACGTTTTTTTCCTGTGAGTCCTTGTGTTATTGTCACACGCTAAGATCTAATAGCATTTCCCCCAGTTTCATAAGTCATAGTCCACCTGCACAGGATACGTATCGGAATCCAATCTTATTGTTTCCGCCTCAGCCTTCCTAATTCTCAAGCTTCGGGCAGATCTCATTCTGCACATTGCTGTAGGGGCACACACTCCAACTTATCCTTTCTGCGCAAGCATACTAGTGGACTTGCTCAACTCAGGGCTTGAGTTGCGCAAAGCTATTGTCCATAAGCACTCTCCGTTAGTACAGGTTAATATATATTAATATCTTCATGGTTGAACATTTTCGCTTCGAGAAGAGCAATTACTGTCTCAGGCGTAAGCTTCATTGTCCGTATCCTTGCTGCGGTAATGCATAGCTTAACCCGTAACGCGGCGCGCCAGATAGGTTGCAAGCTTTGAGCTTCAAGGCGAGTATGGATGGATGGATTGATGGAGGTAACCCCAATGAACTTCGTTGATTACTTAATTATTATAACCAACCCGACTCTTCCAAGATCATCGTGCCATCGAGCGCGTTATTGCACTCATGCACAGGGTACCGTTCTCATGCGCTAACACAGAAAGGCTCGTGATCGAAAACGTGTTAGACGCGTCTGGCGTCTCCCAGCTACACGCCCCACAATGATCACTTCCACTCAAGGAAATCTCTCCGCCAAGCATCTTCACCTGCGCGACCATGTCGGATGTTTTCAATGTCTTGGAGAACCTGCTTCGCAGAAAAGGGAAACGGAAGGAGATGCAGGAGCGACTGTGGCCGGAAGCTTTATCGATGCGGAGGACGAAAACGAAGGAGAGTACCCCGCCAGTGGCCCTTGACTTATTTTGAAGCAGTAACATAAAGTAGAACAAGGTGCGTCTATATAGGCATCTTGGAGTCATATCCTCGACTAAAGATACTTTTTTCAAGTAGGATATATCATACAATGGGCTCGACCTCGAAATACAGCCTTCACGTGTGTCTTTCAAGTATCCTGTCGTCTTTATTCAGCCTTGCTGCGAAAATCACCCTCGGATCATGGCACTTTTCAGGGCGGTCTTCCATTCACTTTGATTTTAGCTGCAAACTTCCTGTGTCAAGGGGCATTTCTTCAGCTCTTGAAGGACGTCGTGGTACAGACAGCGATTATATAAAGCACGGCTGCGTCTTGTGATCTCAGGTCGCTTTGATGTTGATCTTCTGCAGTTCTCTGTCGCTCTTGCAGTTGATGCCGTGCAAAAGTCGACAAGCGGCGAAAACTAAGAACCAGTTTCTTAGGCAATTCTCTACCACGCTTGCCATGAAGTGATTAGCAGCTGTCGTTCCACGCCTACCTGGCTTGTGTTCCTCTAGTATTGATACACGACTTGATGCTGTTGGGTCACGTTTGTGAAAAAATATCTGTTCTAAGTATGTGGGCTTGAGCTATTTCAGTATTGCCCCATATAAATGCTCATTTCGTCCTCTAGTCCTTCAATATCTATCGCCCTTCAAAGCTTCAGGCTTCAGTTACAAAGCACGCATACATATATCAATATGTATCTGCTCGCACGTCTTTCCTCTGCAGTCGCTCTTAGCATCGCACTCCTCAGTGGACAGGCTATAGCAATCACTTGCGCTATATGCCCCGCCTCTATTGTATATGAGGACGTGCCAAGGACCCTCTCCTTGACTATGGAGAGCGATGGCACGATACAATGCAAGTAAGTGCCAAATGTCTAGATAGTCCACGGTGTCTGACTCGCTTATGACTTTCAGCTACGACAACCCGCTCGCAAGCATTAATCCGTACTGCCTTTACTCTGTGAAAATTCATTTTTAACTGTCTTTTGTACGCCCTTTACTCATATTGATTGTAGAACACAGATGGCGCCTTGTTACTCAGTGACAATGACGGGTGTCCGAGCACCGCAACTTTGGTGACTCAGGACGAGTCTTGTTAGATGGTTTCAAGATTCCCAACGCTGAATTAATTTTAACCTCTCTCTAACGTTCCTTTTGTTATTGGAAATATACCACGTCATGGGACGACCCTTTCCATCAACTATCGCCTAAGCTTCCTACTTTTGTATTGGAAGGCTGGGATGTGCCTCGATTTCACGCCGTCAGCACTTCTGACAGATATCAACAGGCATTAAGCAGAAATGTGATGGAAAAGTGTGTGGAAATCTTGCGGGATAAAGTTCACATCGCCTCTTCATTGACAATCCTCACCAATTACGCAGATGGTCACTTAAAGCTTGGCATCGTCCTTCAATATCTATCGCCCTTCAAGCTTCAGTTACAAAGTACGCATACATATATCAATATGTATCTGCTCGCACGTCTTTCCTCTGCAGTCGCTCTTAGCATCACACTCCTCCGTGGACAGGCTATAGCAATCACTTGTGCTGTATGCCCCGCCTCTATTGTATATCAAGGCGTGACAAGGACACTCTCCTTGACTATGGACAGCGATGACGCGATACAGTGCAAGTAAGTGCCAAATTTTTAGATAGTCCGTGTCTGAGTCGTCTATTACTTTCAGCTACCGCAACCCGCTCGCGAGCATTAATCCGCTATGCCTTTACCGTGTGAAAATTCATTTTAACCGTCCTTCGTACGCCCTTCACTAATATTGATTGTAGAACAGAGATGGCGCCTTGTTACTCAGCGACAATGGCGCGGGGTGTCCGACTCGCGCCGCAACTTATATGACTCAAGACAAGTATTGTTAGATGGTTTCAAGTTGTCAATTTCCCAGCGCTGAATTAATTGTAACCTCTCTCTAACGTTCCTTTTGTTATTGGAAATATAAACGTCATGGGACGACCCTTTCCATCAACCATCGCCTGAACTTCCTACTTTGTCTTGGAAGGCTGGGCTGTGCCTTGAGTTCACGCCGTCAGCAACATGCTTTTGACAGATATCAACAGGCATTAAGCAGAAATGTGATGGGCAAGTGGGTCGAAACCTTCCGGAATGAAGTTCACATCGCCTCTTCATTGACAATCCTCGCAGATGATGCACCTCGTCACCTTTGGCTGGGCAACAGGGTAAAGGGTCATCCACAATCACTTACAGCTTGGCATCGTTCATTATAAAATCGCCTCCAGCTTCACTTGTGTCGAATATCAAAACATATACACAATGTTCTTCAGAGTTGCTGCAGTCGCCGCTCTCTCCGTCACTTTACTCGCTAGTCAGGCTGCTGCAATCACCTGTGCTGTCTGCCCCTCCTCGATCGTTTACAGCGGCCTGACTCGTACCCTCACACTCACAAC
>JABAJV010000146.1:0-23442 GCA_018854895.1 Tricholoma furcatifolium
CATGCTCTCTAGACAATAACGGAATATTACGGCTGCCAACTTTTGAAATTATCGACAACATCGATCATTTCGTCGCCGAACTTCGTGGATTTTCATGGTAATTTCCAATATCTGAGTGGCTAGGCTCGCGAGGCTACTCGTATGTCACCATCTGCATTCAAAATATTGTGAGCTGACGAAAATTGTTATGCAACAGATGTGCATCTCAGTCATTTTCATCCTTAATTTCAAGTTTGGTAGCTTTCAGTGTAAGATGCCTGTGGGGACCAGACCACGGTGGCTTTACAACCTAAGAAAAGGGGCATATCTGAATCAATTAGATTCAGATATCTGGTCCTCATATATATACAGCTCGGCGAAGCTGTAGTAAGCTGCAGGCTTACACACAGCGACCTGCTCCTGATTGAATAAGTTCGGATAAATGGAGGAGAGAAATGATATGGACTGACCAGATACCCGTCAGAGGGCGCCATAAGATAAAGACATGAAAAAGACGCGTCAATCTCGTGTCCAACCTTGTCCCAGTAATTGACCTGAAGACTTCTTGTGAATCTACGAGCGTATGACAGGGATGGATGCAGTTCGCATGCACCGTGTACCCTGGTTCAAATAGAGTAGAAATTGGTACATACTAAAGAAAAGCCGGCGTAGGCCCGTTGTTATGAGACGACTCTGCAGGAGAAGAGGACTGCCGAGAGGAATTGTTCTTGACGGCCACGTGACCTTGTTTGATGAGGTCACAGCCACGGCGCTTGATTTTGGTTTGTACCAGTCCAACTTCGAACTTCCAAAGTACTGCTTCAATGCGATTACATACAGTGGCGTATTCTCTGGAGAACTCTGATATCACCATCAGAAACACGCTCTAGAAGTTCAATCCAAGGATATATCTCTTGACTTCAGTCTCCGCCTGGAGTCCTAGGTGGTCACAAGGAACGAACGTCTAGATCTCCCAGAGGTTTTTCCTTCGTGTCTCAGGTCGCACATAATACACAATCATGAGCAATTGCCGAATCCAAATGATCATCTGCAGATGGTCTTTTTAGGCTTTCTCAATCACGCAATCAGAAGATGTATTCGCGCCAATATTTCTCATCCCAGGATCACACTTATGTTGTTGTCAGCAGAGCAGGGGTACTATAAAAGAACACTTTGACGCCATGTCAAACATTCAACCAAATGGCACCAGTCGCAATCCCGGAAACACCTGCATCCGCTGTCGCCGATCTTAAGGCGCAGATCAAGGGTGAAGAATCCCAGGTTTTCAATCCCTTCTACTCCCCATCCATTCGAGACGATGGAGACAGTGGTTATCAATGGGCTGAATTTAAGGTAGTCTTTGCCATTTGCTCTTCCCTTGACTGCTCTAACATCGAAATTACCCTTAGCCTATATTCCCAAAGCTCGACTGGGAACCTCTGACTGAAGTGTCAGTTACGGAGAGGGGCCTGCATGCTGACCCTTCAAAGCAAAGCTTGTTTAATGCTGCTCAGAAAGTTAGGCATCTTACGCCTACGATCGGCACTGAGATTTTGGGCCTCGACCTGCGGCAGCTTTCAGATTCTCAGAAGGACGAACTGTGAGCTTGCTCAACAGCTCCAAGCCACTGGGCATTCAGTGACCTTTTGACCTTTACAGGGCCCTTCTAATCGCAGAGCGAGGAGTTGTCTGTGCGTCATCACCTGCTCTGGTATATCCTTCTAGTTGATCTGACCAACATACGTTCCAGTCTTCCGTGACCAGGAACTTGACATTCATCAGCAACTCGACCTTGCACGCCACTTTGGCCCATTGCACAAGCACGCTACGACGCCAATTCCGAAAAATGGCCTGGAGGAAGTTCATGGTACGTTCAATTCTTAATAGATCAAGATAGGGTATTCAACCTACATTATAGTCGTTTACAATGATTCATCTCGTCGCCCAGACCCAGCCGCGTTCTCTAAACTCGAACTTTGGCATTCCGATGTACGTATGCCTTGTGAACTCCTCATGGTTCTTAGATCTCTTAATAACTCCTAACGGCAGGTGTCGTACGAGATCCAGCCGCCAGGCGCAACCTCTCTCAAACTCTATACGGGACCTGAAGTCGGAGGTGACACACTCTGGAGTTCCGGGTATGTATTGTTGTTGAAGCCGGGTACCTTTCAATTGACGACCGTTGAATAGTTACGCCCTTTACTCCTCTTTGAGCCCCGGATTCCAGACCTATCTTGAAGGCTTGACGGCACTCCACAGTGGCGTTGCACAAGCTGAAGGTTCTCGGGCCGCTGGGCTTCATGTCCGTAGGCACGAGATTGAAACTGTACACCCTGTCGTGCGTGTGCATCCTGCTACAGGCTGGAAGAGCGTCTACGTTAACCCAGGTAAGCTATCCCCGCGCAACCACGAGGTTAGCCATTAAAGCGATCCCATTCTCACGTCCCCCGCTTCTCCAGGCTTCACACGCCGGATAATTGGAGTCCCAAAGGCTGAGTCAGACTACCTCCTGAACTTCCTTTTCCACCAGATAGGAGAGAACCCCGATTTCCAAGTCCGGTTCAAGTGGGAACCAAAATCAGTTGCTATCTGGGACAACAGGGTGCGTTCAAGCGTTAAGCTTCGGTTATTGACATGCACTTACCGCGTTATGTAGATTGTGACCCACTCAGCTACATTTGACTTCTGGCCAGCTACTCGCCACGCCCTCCGTGCCACCCCACACGGCGAGAAGCCAATTTCCGTTGCTGACTATGAGCGCGAGACCGGGAAAAAGGCAAAAGACAGGCAGTTGGTGATCTGGGAACAGCAAGGTGTTCAGGTGGAACAGAATGCAGGTGCTGTAAACAAGAAACGTGGCTACAATGATTAAACGTTATTTCTGTAACATTAGATCTTATACTAAGTGTATTCAGTAAACAATTTGTACAACGAACGATATTAGATTCCCCGGAAGCAGATCGGAGATAAATCGATCGATCGTTGTCCTTGAAATCGCGCTCTAGGGCGCTAATCGATCGCCGACAGGCTCCTGATTTGGCTCATACTCAGGAAGTCGGGACACATTGAACGGGTCCTCTTGGCGCTTTTTTTTCGACACTGAAGCGTAATATCGTTCAAAGCTTTGACTGCCCCGACGCGCTTATGAAAATTCCCAGGAATCCACCACCTATGTATATTCCAGCCTGATTCCAGCCGACCTCTTGCGCCCACTCAATGTCACAAAATCTGATTATTCGCTTCCAAGTCTGACGAGATTACTATCCGATCCGAAGGGCGTTAACCGCTTGGAGACCCCTTTGGTTTTGAGTTTTTAAGTCACAGATGAGCTTCTCGACGTCCGTGACGTCGCCAGTGCATCGGGGAGATCGTTTATATCGATGGCCATTCGATGCAGGGCATTACCTCCAGCTAGCAGTAGCTACAAAGCTTAAAAAGAAGAACTTGGAAACTTGGACACATCTTAGAGAAAGCTCGAGGATGGCAACAATGAACAGCATGGTTGAACAGAACAAGGCAAGGAATATCAACGACTATTTAAAGCAGTACAATTAGGATTGAATGTTGCAGTACGAGAACGAAGAAGATGTGGTGTTATATCTGTGCAGAGTTCGAAACAACAATTAATACAGCAAGTGCTTCTTCATAGCGTTGGTGGATGAATGGGATGGAAATGAACAAATGAAAACGCCATTAAACCGGCATAAAAGGGAAGCAAAAAAGCATTGGCACGTACGAGCAAACAAACATGTACTAGAGTTTATACCAACAAGTAAGGCTGTCAGCAACAAGATATATCCTAGACATTAGCGAGCAGGGGTATGATCAGTTGGCTGTGAGGTTCTCATAAACGACTGGTGTTGGAGTTGATCAGGCGCAGCATAACGTGCATTGGACGGTGGTGGGATAGATGTCGGCGGCCACGGTGAAGTAGGCGCCCCAGCCATTGCAGATTGAGGCGGTGGCGGAGGCGGCGCGCGGTTCGGTTCAACTGGAGTGGTAGACGGAGGTTCCTGTGCAACAACGATAGGCACAAGTTGGAACGAGCTTTGGTGGTGGGTCTGCGGGAGGGGTTTTCCAGGTTCGTTGGGCGAGGCCTGTTCCATGCTTTGCTGGGAGCGTCCCTTTGAGCGGGATTTGTTCTCCGAAACCTCGGCCGCACGTGCGGAGGCACGCAGAGTCTCCATGTCAATAGGTGGCAACTCTCCATTTGATCCTGCTTGCTTATCGCGCTTTCGCTGAAGTTTCGCATAATCTACAAAGATGCAAGAATCAACATTTTGGAACTTTGGACAGGGACGATGAGAGGGAAAAACTCACGCAATCCGCAAGCATTGCATAGGGTTCTGGCTCCGTCGGGTCCGCGTCGCCATTCAGGCGTTTCCCGGATATTGCACGAATGGCACTTTCCTGGAGGAGTTGCCCGCTGGTTAGACCAAAGAACGGATCCGGGATCAGCCTCAAAAGTACGAAACAATAAAGGATTCAGAACTCACACTTCTTTTCCTGTATTTACTTTTCGGCTGCCCAGTCGCACCCGATGCCCCGGCAGTACTAGTCGCTCGTTTAGTGCGGATAATCTCCATATCCTGCTCAGCAGTCGTTTGCATCTTGGGTTCAACAGGGGTCGGGTATTGCTGCTAGAGATAAAAAGGAAATTTGAGTTCCTGAACAAGTGTCTCCGCAGAACATTGTTTTACCTCGACGAATGAAGTAGAATCGACCAAAGCGGCGCCTGGATCCTCCTGGGACATATCTTCCCAAGGCCGTTTAGGCGGACGGTGGTCTTCAGGAGGTGTCATTGTTACGGCATTGTCAATCTTAACGCGTTCCGATTCAGGAAGCCCCATCCGACGAAGTTCCTCCAAGAGTCGAACAACTTCAGCGGCGCGTTGTGACATCTCTTGAAGCTCATCTGGACCCGGGCAAACCTCAGGCATGGTCTGCTGCATCTGAGCTAAAGAATGCATGGTGTCAGCGTACCTTAATCATCCCCAAACGCAGTGTCAGACTCACCATATCGACCAGCAAAGTCAAACAGAATTTGACAATGTTTCATTATCTATTTTTTTCGTTTGCTTCAATGGACACTAGAAGAGCTAAAATGTACCGACGTACCTCTGTCATAGTGCTGTCTCGAACAGATGGCGGTGGCATCCTGTCATCTGTCACGGGATAATGACTGCGAGTGTCGATAGGAACGATGGCAGTCGTCCTGCCGTACGAAATTTGGGGCTGCTGCATTTGCGGTGGCGGCTGATGGGGCTGCTGCTGAGACTGAGCATGATGTGGCAGGGGCGGGACAATTGTCTGTTGCGGCTGATGAGGTTGTGGATGAAGTTGATGGTGCTGTGGTGGCAATGGTGGTTGCGAATGTTGAGGCATAGGATGTGTAGGCTGTTGAATTGGGGCCGCATGTTGTGGAGGAGGTGGTTGGATTTGAGGAGGAGGTGGTGGCTGGTGCGGGTGCATAGATTGCGCATGATGTGGCTGCTGCTGTTCCCAGGTGGTATGAGAAGGTGGAGCAGGAGGAGGATAAGGATTAGCTGGCGGGGGTTGTGGCTGCTGCTGAGGAGTGGAATGGAGCTGTATTCGACCCGGCGGAGGATATTGAGGTTGATATGTCGGATATCCAGGATGGGGAGGCGGGGCTACTTGTTGGGGAGTTACATGCTCAATAGGCTGTTGGACAGGAGGTGGAGGATGTGACACGGGTGCCTGCATCTGATAAGGCGTTTGTGGAGGTTGCGAAGGTGGATATGGAGCATAATGAGGAGGATACGCGGGCTAGAACAAGGCATTCGTCAGTGTCTGAAAACAAAAAAGTTGCAGCAAGGAAATTACATGACTACTACGTTGTTCTCGAGGAGGGCCACCTGAACTTCTGCGACGCTTTGGCTGGTGTACGTCGTCGCCACGAGTACCTGGTCCAATGGTAACGGATCCCGGCATAGGCGTGGACTGGGCGGACAAGGGAACACCAGGAGTCATGAAAGCGCCGTCTGGCTTTGAGGAATAGTCATTTTTTTGCTGTGGATGTTCATGGCCAGCAGAGAGGGGCGGGGTGAGTTGCTGGTGTTGATGATGTTGAGGTTGGAGATGAGTTGGAATGGACTGATTTTGTGGCTGAATAACGGGCCTGCTCCAGGGCTCACGGTTGAGAGAAGTATCTGCTGGAGCAATGCTGGTTGGCAAAGGAGGCACATCCTCTGGGCCACGCCGAGAGTAACGAAAACCCAAGTCTTTTATTGAAGGTAAACGAAGAGCATCCTCGTCGCGAGAATTTTGAGTTGGAAGATGGGAGTATCGGGGATGCTGATGATGTGCAGAACTTGCCATGACTCGGAGATTGTGAACAGAACAGGAGATGGTTTTGAATCTCTATATCTCCCGATGACGGCGGATCTCGCGCTGAAAGGAGACGCATAAACACACGAAGAACTCTGATACAGATAGTGATCAGACCGACCACCAAAGATGTCGACGACCGCGCTCACAAACACGAACGGCGACGACGGCGACGGCGAGGATGTTGGCAGGAAGAAGAAAGAAAGTTGGCAGCAAGGTGCCTTGCGCAGTTGGGATCTCGGTAAAGCGGAGTCCAAAAAAATCTAACCCTGCATCCAACAGATAGATCTCTTTTTCAAATTTCAACAGTTTATTGTCCATGTTTTCTCAATTGTTCTCTTGGCCTCGTGTACCCAGAGCATACAATAATAATATGAACTACAAGATCAGATCACTCCTCTGCTTTTTCACCAATTGAATTGTCTGCCTGCGAGCTATGTGCCTGACAAGATCCTAGATCAAGATACCGCCCCTTGGGGTAACTAAACCACACATAGTGAAGATATTCACCGACCATTCATGACCGCGTCAACCAACAACCTTTTACGATAACTCTCCTCCTGACTGGCATATCTGTATCCATCTTCCCCGAATAGCCCCCCCTCAGCGATGGCTCGCACCCAACGTGTATACGCCTTCCATGATCCATCACACTGACCCTTCCGAATAAGCCGGGAGATGAAAGGCGCTAACGACACGAGGCCCTGGACGGACCGTGCCGATCCACAGGGGGACTGTAACTAAATCAGATATTGAGATAGTCGTTAGTGCGATTTTACCTAGAATAGTAGTTTCAAAGAAGACACCGCGTGCCCATCTCAGGGCTAACTATGTTTTGGGACCAATACCGAGTAGATATATCAAGAATCCAATCTGGATTTTGCCTTTTGCGCAGATCAACGTCATATTTCTTGGGAAATGAAATATCGGCTCGATAAGTTCAAAGAAGTTGTCAGATGGCTCTCCTAAAGCGCTAAGGACTCACAAAAAACGCCGTGCATCAAATGGCTTTTTGCAAGGCGACAAGGCGCTCGAAGCGATGTTTTATCTTCTTTCTAATTAACAGTGCACTGTGTGGGTGTTGATGCAGTCGTATGTACATCCGGAGCAAGGGCTCGGACAGGGCTCGGACTCTACAACTGGTCAGTTGATGGGTTGTCGCCGCACATATGCCGCGTAGATCCAGCATGCGAGGGTCACGCTTGTCGAAGCGCGCTGAAGCCTAAAGACTCCAGTGGAAAAATCATCATTGTAACACTACCGCTAACACTTGCGGATGGGGCTGGCGGCAAGAGCGAGGGCCAAGGTATGCTGGCGATGACGAAATGAGACAGCTGGAAAATTATCATCACGACTTGGGGGAGGGGGAGCCGCACCACAAGCTACGAAAATATGGAGTTGATCAGTGGCGCAAGGATATATGCGTAGATTCTCCGAGGACACTTCGCGACTCTCCGCTCCTTGAAAGCGTCTGCGCAATGGCACAATGGCACCCCTGGTACATCTATACAAAGGAATTTTACACCAGACAGATCACACATGATTAGAGAATAATGTGCTTGCGATTTATAGAAGACTCCATGCTTTGTGTTACTATTGTACAAGGTCTGGTATTTACTTGTCACTGGACGAGCTGCGCTATAAATGTGGCGACTCGGCAAAGGATCAAACCATGTAGGTGTGCAACATACCTTATTTCTTTCCACTGCTGCTATAGGAGGTCTTGGACTCCCCGCTCGAGGAGGTATACTTCGAATAGCCCGATCCGCTGTTGTAGTACGTCGAGCCGTTGGTGTTCTGATAATAGTAGCTTCCATCGCTGAAAAACGCGTCAATTAGATGACAAAATACATAGAGAGATTGTGAGCATACGTGTTAGAGTAGTGATACCCCGAGTTACCAGTGGCGTTGTCGCTGCGGCTACAGTAGTGGTTGCCCTTGTGGTAAAGAATGAGATAGGTCAAAGGCGCGTCCATAAAGTAAGCTCACCTGGCTGTTGGTGCCACTGCCAGTGTAGGTGTAGGATTTGTCGCTCATGGTGATTTCTGGGGAAGAAAGAGGTTTGGGGAGATGAAAGGCTAACCGCGTCAATATATAGTATAATCGGACTTTGAACCTTATTGATTACTCGCCCATTGTATCTATTTTTAATTGCACTATTGTAATGCCCAAGTCCTCAAGAAAACCAATATGGTATATGACTAGAAGTATTTCAAACGATGCACAATGCAGCCATCCCTTGCCTGAGAAACCTTTTTTCGGCTTCCCATTCGAATATTCAGGTCCGTTTTCACGCGTTTATTACCTGTATCTATCATGATCTGCGTACAGAGACGCGGTGTCTAGACGCGACTATCACGCATATCGCGTCTCTATTCAACTTTGGAGAAAACTATGGTCTACGTAGGTAACTTTCCTCATCAGGAAAATTACTGCATTCAATGTACGGTGAAGTCATGGCTGATAAGAAAGACTGAGGTTGAAAAAATAGGGCGTCCAAGTCATCCAATATGAGACATTTTAGGTCTCTTTCTTGCCCTTAAACCACCATCATGGCCAACGAACGCTATACCGAGATTGGCCGTGGCATCAACACACAGGTGAGCTTCCTTTGAAGATGTGATGTTGACGCTCACCATTTGTCACTTGAAGGGCAATACCTGGCGTACTCGTGTCGAAAATATCACTGGTAACAGGGGATATCACTACTCCAACCGGTCTGTTCAATATCTACTTGCATGTTGTATCTTAATACTGACGTTCATCTCAGCAACGGAAGCTACTATTATAAGAATCCTGACGGCTCAAGATATTACAACGATGGATTCGGCAATTCCAAGTATACACCTCCCAGTGGCGAGCCCAAGACCTCCTATGGTAAAGAGGAATGATCTGCGTCGCGTCTTGGATCCATCGCCTGCATCATTACGAAATTAACGCGTCGCGGTCTTTATAGCGCAGGATCCATGGAATTAGGATAAGACGAGAGGAACAGACACTGTACATTCATAGTTACCCCAGCTCTTGAAGATATTTGTTAGCTCTGAAGGTGAACGTTAGAACCCCTATATGACCGTGTAAGGCTCTGAATTGGCTGAGTAACGAATGGCTCACCAAGCATTGTCGGATCGGAAGTCGGAATTAGTACGCGACTCAGTAAGCTCCCCATGTTTTGATTATGTCGTCATATGTCTGAGTAGATCATATATAATAGTTTCTCGAGGCTGCTTTTGAGCTCAGCCAATTCAACAAAGATGTCATCACACAACCCCCAGGACTGGACGACCAGAGAAAAGCGTCCTTCACCTCTTGGATCCACGGTTTTCGTCGGTCTCAGGATCACAGAACCTCTTTTCCAGCACGCCATTCTCTCTAAAAACTTGGGTTCTTCTCTCATCAACCGCCTGGGAGGAGAAACAATCCCTCTCGGAACACCAGCCAACGAAATACTCGGTCTCTCACCATATCGACTAGTGCTGTTTCTCATGTCCGCTGGCTGCAGCCTGAAGCAGCTGGTTTGGTTAGGATCGATAGGGGAGCAGGAGATGCCCCTGAGAAGCGCTTTCTTTATCGCCGCTGCCAACACCATCTCCAATGGCCTCAATTCCCTCCTTTTCATTACCCGCGCCACATCCGCAGCTGTCAATGGCGATGAGGACTTTGGCGACCCTGACTTCCCATCCCTTCCTCTCATCGTCGGTACTACTGCTTTCGTCGCAGGAACTCTGATCGAACTCGTTTCGGAGTTGCAGAGGAAATATTTCAAAAAGGATCCAAAAAATAAAGGGAAGAACTACAGCGGTGGATTGTTTTCGCTCTCAAGGCACATAAACTATACCGGTCATATCCTCATGCGAGGTGGTTATGCACTCGCTGCTGGAGGTTGGATCTGGGGAGGAATAATCACAGCTGTGTTTGCGCGCGATTTTGCGGTACGCGCGATACCGATCCTGGACGACTATTGCCAAAAAAGGGTGAGTAACTCCTGTTCCTGCTAGGCACTTCCGACCCTCCCCCTAATTGCTTTCTCAGTATGGCGATTCCTGGAGCGAGTATAAGCGCGCAGTGCCTTATAAATTGATACCTGGATTGTACTGAACTTTAAATTAATATAATAAATATCCGTCTCGTTCAAATACTTGATCAGTATCGGGTGGAGAATCAGGAGCAGGACGGATGTGGCGCAGTTCATTCAAACGAGAGTTGTATTGACGAGTATACGTACAGAGACGTCGGAACAACGGTCCGGATTAGCCGCACTTTGGTTTCTCTCACCACCATGGCAGACGTTCCTCAAACCGACGTATCACGCCCCTCTGCACTACCGACCGCTAAGCTTTCACGTCCAAATGCCCAGCCTTCTATAGAGCAAAGCTCAGCCGAGTACCTCGACACGGTCGAGGAAGAGTGGAATAAACGCGTTGATATGGAAGTAGAGACACTTGTAGATGGAATGGTCGACCTCGTCAGCCTTGCCTCCGTGCGTCGCCTAGCCTTAGTACTGGGCCACTAAATTCTGACAATGAGTGAAGATCGGGGATAAGGATAAATTCCGTATCGCGCAAGAGTCCTTCCAAGCTCAGTCTCGTGCAGAGTCTATGGTACGTGTACTCGACGTCAAGCTATCAATGTTCAACCCTTTGACATTTCTGTAACAAGATCCGTGCAGCGAACTCATTGTTGTCGATCACGCATTCGATGAAACTTCTCTTGCTGCTGTCGGATGAGGCTCAATTAGCGCATCGACGCGATGCTGAGCTCAAAGTCGTCCAAGAGGAGAAAACCCAAGCTCGTCAACAAGTCGCAGAACTCCTAGACGAACTACTTCATCCCAATTCGTCCTCGAATTGAAAATTGACCCACTCTCTGCGCGCTCAGTATGTCCGCGGACGAGTTGCACACTTTTTGTGTTTTTATTCATTGGCATTGCAGGCTGGCACGCAATTGACTGTCATATGTGCCATGTCGCCGACTCCATGCGATTCAAACCCCAGAGTCCGTACCTCTTTGGACGATTCTCAGTCGGTCCAGGATCAGACAAGTCCTTCTAATGAGAAAGGAATGACTACGCGACCCCCGGACCAGAGGTCGTTATCTTTTCGGCCTGGATTGGAAACTGAATAAATACGTCTATAGGCCATGTGTAGGTGAATATAATACAGTGGAGATGAACATCATATCCAATGTCCAGTTTAATAGTTGCTAGTGTGTACATGTGCAGCAAGACAAACTTTCCGTCCAAGCAATTCTAAAGACACAAAACGAAGCTACTCAGTCCGCAATTCCAAGGACACGATGAATAGTTTCTTCTTCCAACTTCTTCGCTCGAACTCTGCCCTCCTTCAAACGTTCTAGTCCCGTTCTAATGCTCTTCATATGAACCTCTATAGGTATTCTCGGCCCCATGAGATCTGGCGCCGCAACGCGTTCCCGTATGTCCTCCATATCGCTGCTCATCTTGTGTAAAGTTTGAAGAGCTGCAACAACGTGTGCCAGAGCCTTCTTCCTGTAAGAGTTTAGGTTCTTCAGCAAGAAAAGGTGGTCGTCGAAATTTCGCAGCCTTTTCTGGTTTCCGCCGAGCTTGGTCCACAGTTCCGCAAGCAGCTCAGACTTAGCGCCGGATATGCTTCGATCTTCACGAGCGACTATCTCGTGCAACGTAGAGAGCCGTTCTTCGAGTCTTTCCAAGTTGGCAAGATTCAACTCAGCTTCTAAGATTAGACGTTCCATGTTGGAGGAAAGGACACCCATGGCCTCGGCGAATGTGCTGATGACGATGTCGTTTGCAGGTTTCTCAGCCGACCACTTGATGAGGCCGTACAGGGATGTGATGGTCGGCGGAGCAGAATGTGCGGATTCTATTTGATTCAAGGCGTAGTCGTTAACCGCCATGATACTACATACAATAAGCTCCACTGCACGTATCATGAACAACACTACACTCACTTGTCAACAGCACCGCCGATCTTTGAACTCAGCCTTTGAAGGTCTCGCCCTGTCTTCTTTGCATCGTCGACAAATTCGTTCAAATTGTCGCCTAGCGTGTCTCGCGCCTTGAGATCGCTAACTCGCACAAGCGTTACCAGATCGGAGGTAGCCAACTCTGCCTTTTTGAGCTCCAAAGACAAGCCTGACCCGCCTACTGAATCATCTAGCAGGTGTTCAAAAGTTGTGCTTTGTACATCAATAAACTTGGGATAATCGGCCCAGCGGGGTAATCCTGTTGTTCCAGGAGGCGGCATTGGAGCCTCGCAGAACCTGGAGCCGTAGAGACCCGGTAGGAGACATAAAGGCGCAAAGGCGCTACGCATGGTAGTTGAGATTCGCCCGATAATGAAGGCAAGCAACCACAGGAAGAGAAGGATACCAAGAGGTCGGCGTAATAGTTTGATTGCTGTGAAGAAAACGTCGAAGAAGTATCTAAAAGTGAAAGAAGCGCCTTGGACAGCGCCGTCGAGCATATCGTCGCGGGATACAGACTTTCGAGTCTTGCGCGATTTTGAAGGCGTCGGCGGCTGTTTGCGTGCTGGAGAGGCTATGAATGTAGTTCTCTGCACGAACCTTCGCCGGTGAGGAGAAGACATGCCCATGCGCACAGATGCCGAGGATTCTGGCGTCAGAGGTCGAGGCTGGTTTTCAATATCTTCGACGTCTTCCCATTCTGAAGTATAGGGCGATTTCTGTTCAAGAGGTTGTTTGATGAGGACCTCTGAGTGTTGTGAGAGGAATACATACTGATCTATCACTGCTTATAGATTTCGATGGCTTCGGACGCTGCATCATAGAAGTGGTAGTAGTATGGACGATGGCGATGTGAGAAATCGTGGCGGGGACTGGAAGTAAATGAACATCACGTGGCGGTGCTATTAACGTCAACAACGTTGAGGCGCGCCACGCGATATCCACGAAGTACATACACATACACGGAAAGGACAAACGAACGGACATTTTTCATTTTAAAAACGGGTGTCCGTACATTAAACTGTAAAACTAACGGGCTCCACATGGGTTTCTCCTTATCACACCTTTAGGGCGTGGGGATCACAGCGCATCTGTCGTAATTACCTGTGAAAAAAGGCTTTGTCAGATACGAGTTCAGACACGAGGCATATGCATAGTCACCATTCTGGTTCGCGCCCCACCTAAACAGATGAAAAGGTAAGCAGCTATACAAAAAAAACGACCGGAATTTGACTCGCCATTGAGGGAAGAGATGCGCATTGCCTGAAGCACCTTGCACGGCAAACGATAGGATAAAGACCATGACCTATGCCTCACTCAGTAAAATTATATCAACGGAAGACGTGGTCCACTCGCCTGTGTTCCACCATCCAGACCAGCTGCGACGATATAGTTGTATTTCGCAAACCACTTCGGGTAACGGGTTCGCAACCACCATTGAGAAAGCCAGGCAATGACGAAGTAGGTTAAAATCGAAGAGTTGATACCGACACAGAGCCATCCGATGTAATAGCTGTACTCATTGTCAGAATAAAGCTGACCTGCACTGGAAACGAAACGCTTACCAGATAACGGGGGTATATAGGTAGTCAGCTCGGAGCTTGGGGAAATAGCGGTGGATGATCCAGAATGGCACAGGAACGAAAAGTCCGACCACGTAGGCCCAGGCGACCCATTGATACCGCTGGCCAACGGCAAAGAGCTGATGACTGCATTGAAAAAATCAGTCGTTCGAACAAAAACACAGCAGGTATTCGACTTGCCTTAAGCCACCCCAGGCAATTGCCTGAGAGTTATACTGTTGTGGTTGCTGACCAGACCAGATGTTGGTACCTTCAACAGATAGCAAAATAGGTTCCTGGTTATCGATAATGGTGTTCATCAAAACTAAAACATCGTTAGCACTACGTCACGCGAAAAGATCGAAGCAGACTTACCGAAGTTCAGGATGGCTCCGAAAAGAGTTCCAATGATTTGTGCCGTGAAGGCCGCTCGAGGAGGAAGTTTGGTATCTGGCCGGCAGTTCAGCAATGTCACCTACAAGAGAAACATGCCAACATACATTGAGCGATCTTCAAGTCTCGCAACAAGAGCTGAGCCTGGTTGACAGCATCTATCGAAAGATTAGAGAAATCACGGATATATAATTATGTGATCTTACTGTAGCTGAAAAGCACGAAGTACATGTTGGCCATGGGCTTTCCTGGGTGGAGGAAACCTCCAATCATCTATGTTTGATTCAGTACCAACTTCGTTATATATGAGCTGAATAGATACCTGAACGAAGGGTTGGATGATGAACTGCAAGCCAGTAATAGCATACAACGCTCCGAAAAAGACAATGGAGATGGTAGCCAGGAGAACCGAAATAAGGAATCCCCACCTGACACTTCTTCAGTACCGATCGAAGGATCAGGTGAGGGGCAGGCTTACCATGGAAGCGTAGAGCCAGTCTTGTAGATGATGACAAGCGCCATTATGATGGATGCAGCTAGCACAACCACATACCAAGAGTTGGGTGCGTCAGCGTACTGCGGTACAGAGTCAGCGACGAACGAAGGATTTGAGAAAGGGAAGCATACCTTCAACATCTCGCGGTAATGGGGATCAATATCTTCGTCGGACTCGGCTTGCTCTCTCATGCCATCATCTTTCCAGAACCGAATGTCGAATGTAGCCCATTTCTTCTTGAGTTCCGATGGCATCAACCAAACCCAGGCATCGCGCAAATCCTCGCGGTTCCAAAGGAGAAGATGGGTAAATGTTGCAGCCATTCCGAGGTTCGTCGTAAGAAGCTGGACGACCCAAGTACCTGCATAGTACGGCTAACGATGTAAATCAATGCATTGATACATATCAAGGTCGAAAAAGAACACATACAAGACCCTGCTCTGCAAGTAGCGCAGGATCCACTTCGTACTTGTCGTTAAGAATAAGAAGCTGATCGTAGAGGGAACCGTTTGCATAGAAGAGTTCCTGAGAAAGCTGTATGAAGATGCTCGTTGAGTTCCACCATACGTGCCGAGAAGGACCACATGCTTACGAAGGGGAAAGTCTGGGATTCCCAGATGTTCATATAGTATACACCAATGAAAACGACGCTGTGGTCACAGGAGAAGTCAGACATTGAGGGTGCAAACAAAAACGGAAAGATACGTACATGCACAGGAGATAGCCAACCAAATTAGAAAATTGAGCCTTGAGAGGAATTGTGAATGGGTTGTAACCTAACGAAGCTTAGCCCACTGGGATTGTCGGCAAGTTGTGAATATAACGTACTTCCGGCAATGTATTGCCAGTCGAAACAGATGGACAAGAATCCAAGGCCTTCGTTTCCGTTCGAACCACCGAAAAGTCGGGTAAAACCTTGTGAGTTCGGGTTGGCAAGACAAAAGATAGAAAATCCTGTGAGGAGCGGGAACATCCACTCAGGGAACAATTCCCAAATGAAGATTCTGACGAAAAGTCAAAGGGTAAGTTGAAGAAATGTCGGTATTCTGATTAACTTACACTCCGAAAACGATCCAGAAGACACGAAGCTTCTTGTTTGTGCTCTGAGCACTGCCCCTAAATAAGGTTTCGAACATAGACACCAAGGGAAGAACAGCCGGGTATAACATCTTGGAAGGATAGAGCAGAACCGCTACAGAAGAATTACATCACTTTGCGATCCGAAATTAGGACAGTCAACTTACATCTGAAGAGACCACCGATGCCGTATCCTGCATGGGAACCATCAGAGAGATGAAATGGGCAAAAAATTCAAACTGCTGACCCATTAGCTGACTTGAAAAAAGCAAGCTGACGAAAGTGTGAGTTTTCGGATAAGACATAATAGGCATCACTTACAAAATACTGGCTCCAGCATTGGGAGTAATGTCGTAAAAGAGACGCTGTGTGGCCAAAACTTCTGTTCCAAGTGCTGATGTCGCAGCCGCGCTTGCCATGATTACGATGAAGGCGTTCTCCTTCTTATTGAATGGGTGCTGCAAGTAAAATGATAAGCTTTAGCACAATTCAACCCGTCACAAGAGCATGGTCGTACCGGGTTGAGATAACGGAAAATGCCACGAGATGGAACAAATGAAGCCCATGCAGTTCCCAAGACGTACGCTATAATGGCAATGAACATGGTGGATACCGAGACCGTTTGCTTCAGATAAATGCATGTAAGTCGATGTTTAATTAACAGCGAAAACGCCTACGGGCTTGAAGTAATAGATTTCGGCTATAGATGTGGGTCAGTCGAAGTAGAGGAGTCAAGTGAGTTATACTTGCCTAGGACGCCACCAAATGTGGACAAGCCAATGCCAATGACAAAGGCGCGAATCGTCCAGGTATTGAGGGAGGGATCATCTGCGACGCTGATAACAGTAGTGGCGATATCACGCTCGCTCTCAAGGACAGCGTAGTCCGTGCTGGCAGGCTCCAAGAATTCAACCGATTCCAAGTCAGCCTTTCTGTCGCTGATCTTCTCGTTGACCTTCTCTGCGACTTGCTCCTTCTCGTCCAGAGTCGAGACTCCCTTTGGCTCAGGAGCAGCAGCCATTGGTGACAGTACTTCAACAGCGGCTTCTTGGGATGAAAGGTTATGTCAACTTTAAGATTTTATAAGCCAAGCGAGCAACAGGAAACAGGTGCCGATAGAACTACCACATGCAACACAACGGATATCCTTGTGAACTTATCATCCACAATCAGATTGGGGTAGGCTATTTTCTGCTCTTGCAGTGCACTAGCTCCATCGCAGGTCAGGCCATATGGAGAAGGTGTTAAGGGGTAAAGAAAAGTCCTAAGTGTGGACATGTCTGAATCTGTAGGCTCAAAGTATTGCCAAATTTTCCCTTGTGCGACGGCTGTAAAAGTGTATTAAGGTTTGTCATAGGCAAAACTTGCTTACATCTTTTAACCTGACCCAACTACGTACGTTAACCTTGACCACATATTTTAACCAGACAAGAATGACGTGCTTGAGAGGTTCAACCAAGATCGATATCCAATCTTCGTTATCTAGAAATCCAGGATGTCGGATAGGCCATTGGTACATAGGTCTCCTGAGCGCTGAGCAGCGTGTAAAATTGACAAATGTGATCGGACAGCGGAAAAGGCACAACAATAAGTGCGGAGACACGGACCCCCTTGGGCCTTTGCAACCTTGAAAGGTACATATTCCAGCCTCTTCGCAGATTATACGAGCCTGTGATAGAGAATAACAGCACGCTCATAGTCTTAAATTATTCAGATAACTGGAGTAATCACGCCGGACTTTGAGCGCTGAGCGATAACAGGGTATTATGGGTTATCAATGGGAGAAATGAGAAGAGATGACGTGAAATGTGACTACTGGACCACATGGCGCATGGATACAAGCCCTAACGTCTGGTTAACCCGTTGGGACCTGGTTGGGACCCACAAAACAATAAGAAGGTCAGGCGGATCACTGGATCAACGAGCATTTCAGGGTCACGTGGGGAAATTGCCAATCACTCCGCTCAAAGACAATAACGACCATAGCGCTGCTCAAGACAATAAGAACGCCATTAAAATGTTGCCAGCTCCGCTTTTTCTCTCTCTCTCTCCATCCATTACCTCTGCAGATACGCATTCCCATTTTTCAGGTTTTTGGAGACCGGCTTTTCTCCAGTTTGAGCCATGTATTCTCAAGTGTCAATGGTAAGTTATTTCCATAAAGATTGATGTCATTCCTAACTTCAAGTAGATAGAGTTCACTGGGTTCAGTGATGGCTTTATGACGGCAGAGGTATACTACGCGTTCTTGCCATTCGCATTATCTGATGTTTTCATGCGTACAGAGCTATAAACGAACTGTTTATCGCCCTCCGCCAGCTAAATTTACTGTCGAGATGCTGCCACCCGCCAAGATCGGTAAGATATATGTATGGCCTCTTAGATCTAATCTAACCCGTGCCATAGGCAGCAGCTACAGTTACGGAATGCGGATATGCCCCGTCATTCATGACCATTTGGCTCCCTCATCACCTTCAGAGTATGAGATTTGGCGACGATGGGAGGACTGTCTTATCTTTCAGGGCGATATTGAAGAAGAGTATCGCCGCTTGGCACTTGCGAAACGAAATAGACTGGCGCGAGGGCAAGGCATTAAACGTGCTGGTTTTTACAAACAAGACGCTGCGTCTTCTTGGGAATCCCTTCCTCCTGGCCCTGACCCCAAGTCCGTCGGTCGCGAAATCTACCAATACATTCCGATGCTTACTAGGAAAGGCACCGTCTTCCGTGCTAGTCAAGCCACCATCGAAAAGCGTGCCGTTGAACTCAAGGCTTTCGTTGAAGCAATCTGGAAGGAAAACGTCCCTGCGCTAATTGACGAGATGAGAGAAGATCGTATCATCAGGGATTTCTTCGGTTACTGGCGTGACGACTACGAATATCACGAAAAACAGCGCAAACAGCGTGCCAAATTTTCGGCTTCGCGCACTTCAATGAGCAGCAGCATTTTCTCCACGTACTTCTCTTCTTCTTCGAATCCGAGCCTTCCCAATCTCAACGAAGATGGCTCACATTCTATCTCCACTCCGCAATATTCTTCCTCGCGAAATCGAGAGCCACCCAGATATCGCAAAGGGAGTTCCAGCTCTAGCTCTAGTGAAGGATCCCCATTACCTAGTCGTAGGCGTGCTTTCTCGACGTCATCTTCCAACTCTTCGCCTTCGACACCCTCCGACAGCGCTTTGAACAGCCCTGCCCATGGAAATGTTCCAATGCCATCTGTCGCAGATGAGGCCCCGACTTTGGACTTCCATCATAATCCGCACAGACACGTCAATTACGACCGCCCAACTTCATCCCTTACTATTCTTCCAGAGGACCGTGAGGTTTGTCTGAAGACTGATACTCCCCTTCAACTACCCCCTGTTGGCGGCAAACGGCGAAAGAGCTCCCTCGATCCAGATCGGCAAGGAAGGATATTCCTATCCGTACCTGATGTTCCTTCTTCGATTGAAGAAGGTCGTCCTCTTCACAATTCATGGCAGTCCATTGATTCTGCTGCATGCGTCCTGGAAGGCCTCGAACACTTGACCTTGTCTGCGTCCCCCGCGCCAAGCGTGAACCGCTCACATCGCGAATCGACATGTAGCGTAGCTACTTTTATGACTGACGCTTCAGTCGACGGCGTTCTTCCTCGAGAGCGACTGCCCTCACCTTCGTATCATAAGCTTAAACCCAAATCCCGCATTGTTTCTGGTCCAGTTTCCATTTCGGAATTGAACGATAATGAATGGTCGGACCATGACGAAGACGCGGAGGCGGACGACATTCTGGATATGTTTTTGACTACTGGTGCGGTTGTCTGTTCTGCATTTCATTCCCACGATTACTGAGAAGCATTCTTATAGAATCCTTCCCTATTCCTGCCTTCGACATCCCCCACATCGAGTTTCCTCGAGTAGTCGTAGAACCAACTGAAGAGTGTCCTGTTACTGCTAAAGGTTCAGACTTTTCGAACCAGTCTACTCCCGCTAACGTTGGCCACCGTCGTGGTACTGGCTCGGCCGCCACCTCCACAACATTTGCCTCCTCAAAGTCGATGACCCCCATTCCTGATAAATTCACCATCAAGGCCAAGTTTAACGACTCACTCATCATCCTTCGTGTTTCCGATGAAATTGCGTACAAAGATTTACGCCAATGTATCTTCAACAAATTCGTTGGGCAGGAAGGTGTTGCGCTTTCCGAGAAATTTAGGATCACATTCCTTCAGCCTCTCCCTAAGCCCGCAACTACCGAAACTACTGATTCTTCCCCTTCCTCTTCGAATGTCGACAATCACGTTCATTATTCTGTCACTTCTGCTGCTGATTGGGAGAACGTCGCAGCATCGGTCGAAGGATACAAACTTACACTTCTCATCACCGACGATACTGCTTGATCCATGATCTCCGCGAAACATCACTATTATCCTCCGCGACACCCTCACACACACACACTCCTTGCATTCGTTCGTTCATAGTACATACACTTCATTCGCATTTTTCATCTCACCTCCATTTGCATTGTCCCATTTCTCGCATTACCTCATTATCTTTATTCGAGCCAGGTTGAACTATAGGGTACTTAGGCTACAACTACTTTCATAAGTCTGTATGTTACTGAATGGCATTGTCAGATTCAAGCGCCAACCTCTGTCAGTATGCGTGAGACGTTAGCCGGGGGTGCTCCGTTGGGCAAAGGTGTTCGTGTCCAGTCTGGCAAGATATTTTTTGCGATTCTATCCTCAAAATCTGCAGAGACGTCCATGCTCTCATCGGGGTCGTGTATCGTGTTGGCCTCGTCCCAGCTCTCACGCGAAACCTCAGCACCTCCCGTTTTCAAAGCCCTGTATTATAATTTAAGGTTAAAACTGAAAGGAAATATAAAACAGCTGTACTTGCCCAGCTAATGACCCGCCCACCCACGCCAGTGTAGCGGGTGAGAAAGCGGGAGCTTTACCCGCATGCGCGTTGGCTCTGTCTGACATAGGTGGCGGGGGAGAAGGGTTGTTCAGGATCGCAAAATAAGGGATGAGCGGTCTCAGCGAGGCGTATCTGTCATATGGTGGTGGCGAAGGCTTATTGCGTTTTGTAGGTTGCCGCGATGTCGGAGGAGAAGAAAGGGCACGAATTATCTCCGCATGGAGGCGGGGAATAAATCCAGGTAGCATAGCGGTTCCACCAATAACCAGAATAGATGAAGCAAGGGTCTTTCGAAGATCGACAGGAACCTGGAGGGGAATTAAACACCTCCAATTGAGGATAGATGTTGCACTTACCTTCAATAACGAATCCAGGACCACCTCAGCAACACTGGCTTCGTCAACATCACCCCCCTCAAACAAAACTTCGGCTGCACGTTCTCTTATCCAACCTGGTATTATCAATGTACCTCTCCCTGTCCCTGTTTGTTGTGAGACTGGTGGCACCACCGGCATGTGTATGTCTGTTGCTGTAGAATGGCGGGTATACATCGTTGCGAGGGCTTGAAGGTAATTTTCTCCGCGAGGAGCGTCTGCAGAGGGAACACGAGATACTGATGATACAACAGAGAACTCAGATAGCGATTCACGGCCAGCTTGCGAAAAGTCGGACTCGGAATGAGTGTTATCGCTGGGAGGGACTTCGAATTCTGACATGTCGCCTTCGGAAGGTGTCGCTTCATGGTGGTCAGATGGCGGCCCAAGTATATCACCTACAAAACAACATCTTGTCTTTATATCTTCAACGACCAAATCAGGGAGAACTTCTTCAGGAACACGAGTTGCTCGATTGGCGGCAGGTATATTCATCGTAGCACTTAATGACGTTGGAGGTGGGAGATATGTGCCAAAAAGGAGAATGAGAGCGCGCAAATGTGAGGTGAATCGGGAACCAGCCAAGGGAGTCGTTCGAAGATGTGGATATAACGGCCGAGCAGCAAATATCTAGGTGAGGTCGGTTTTGGTAAGACACAAAGGTTATTACGCAACCCACTGGTAATGCAACAGATTCAAGATGGCCACAATCTAGGACCAGTCCTGTTATTCGACCAACGGCAAATAAGGAAAGGAGATGGCTTGATGCGAAAGAAACAGAGGGCACCTGTGGCTACAATCAACAACTGGCAGGGAGAACGGTCAAACAAGCAGACTTACTTGATTTTCAAATAATATTCGCGCAATCATGTCTTTGATGTAGAGTGGTAGCAGAGGATGTTCAACCAAGATGACCTTGCGTGCCTTTGGATCTGTGAGAAGTGAACTAGGATGGGCGTCACTGAAATCCCGCGTCGAACGAAAACCATTTCTCGCTCACTCATGAAATACCGATCTCAGGCAAGTCTGCAGGTTGACTTCTAACAATTTCTCTGCCTCCGAACGTTCTGCCAAGTCTATAGCTCTTTGAGGCTTCCACAATGACTCTCCTGACTTGTCGCTGGCAAGGAACACGTCTCTTGGAGGTCCTTCGCCACTAAACCCGACTTTCCATATTCGAGACCCAGGATCGATGACAACTCGATCCTCGACGCCATAGAGAGAATGTCTCCTTGTTGTCGTATAGTGAGGGGAGGCCTGGATAGACTGGGAGGCTGCAACACGAGACGTTGCTGGAGTAGTTGGAGCAAGAGTTGACTTTGACCGCGGTGTCGTGGGTGGATTTAAACTGGACATAACTGAAGGAGTGTTAAATAAACTTGGACGCGTTCACAATATCAGAAAATGGGATCACGTGGAGAGATTTCTCTAATATCGACGTCTTGTAGTAGTACTACGTCAATCTACTGTAATTTAATATACTAGTGCTACAGATCGTCCATCCCATACATCAACGTAAGGAGAGACGTGCATACATCATCATTATCTCCAGTGCCCAATGCTCGAACTGCTCTTTCGACATAAAGAGCAAGGCTTGTGAAAGTACCGCCTTGGTAATCTGTGCTTGCATACCCTGCACAATGGAATCATATGTATGTGTTGCGAAAATAAAGAGTCAATGCTACTAACCTGGTACCATCCCACAAAGCCTTCCTTTTTCAACACACGAGCAAGAATTTGGATTGCCCCAGCATGCTTTGTGTTTGAGTGATGTGGTTGACCAGGCAGACCGTTTTGTCCGTCCTCGACATCCGCACTACGAGCTTGGATTCGCACCTTGGCCATGATGTATGGGTAGGTCACCTTCATCAAGATAAGCCGTTCGTCAATTCAAGGCAGATTGAGCGGGTGCTTACGATGGTAGCTAAAGTTTTGGAAAGAGCCCCAATGAAGAACGAGAGCAGTGGGGACAGCTTCGTCGCAGAACCTGTCTTCGACTGGGCAAGAAGAACAAGGCTCTTTACGCGTTCGAAGACGCCATAAGTAATGGCAGGATTGACTGTTAGCACAAGGCCAGGTTTGATGCCCAACCAGAGCCCAGTAACGCCCTCCTCCGCAATAATTTCACGCGCAACCCCTAGGAATGAGTCGTCCCTTGGCTCTGTAGAGTTGTCATTCTGTCTGCCAACTTGCTGTCTAGTTGCGATCACGGATACAGGTATCGTGAAGATTTGTGCAAGAGCCCCAGCAACTGCACCAAGTAGGAGTTCTGCCGCCGTAGATAATGGGGGAAGTTTTGATCCGGCAGGGAGCTTGCGAGTCAACCGACTAATGTAGTGGTTACGCAC
>JABAJV010000147.1:0-26293 GCA_018854895.1 Tricholoma furcatifolium
CTGTGGTGCAGCACATCAAGATTGGAGATTTGACTCAGTTTTCGTCAGGAATCTCTTACTCTTCGGGTGATGCAGATATCCCCATGGATGAATCTCCTGATTTTAGTCAAGGCGCTGACACGAACATTCCTGCTTTAAGCAGAGAAGAAGAGAGGTCTCTGGTACGAGACACCACGGCAAGCTTTGCAGGTAAGGGTCGCTTCGACTCTCAGCTGCATGTTTTCCTAATGTGACACAGACTGGGCGGCGTCGCTTGTTAGACGCATCCTTGCATTGTATGAGAACCTACCTGAGGAAGGCGGAAAGCGCAATACCACTGGAGGAAAGCAGGAGGAGAATGTCCTTAAATCAATAAAGGCCATGATGGATGTCGTCTGCCTTCATCTATCTGATGAACTCTTCGACCTTATTCTCAATCTTCTTTACGAATACGCGACCACGAACGCCAAATCGAATGCTGTCACTGCCTTTGGGCAGCTCATCGCATGCATGGCTCGCGTGAAGCCTGGAAAAACGATAGCGAAATTCTTGCCCTTCTGTATTAACCAGATCGAAGAAGAAATCAGACACGGAGCATCGAGTGTGAGAACAACATCTTCGCATGCTGCGATCCCGTCAGATACTACTCTGCATTGGAGTGAGTTCTTTAAATTGTGCCTTGAATTAGTTTCTGATCTTCTACGTTCTCCGTTCTACAGATCTCTCCATTCTTCGTGGTTGCTTGGGCTTTGGTGGAGCTATGGTAAGTGTACAGCCGTGTTTGTCGCCGACACTGATTTATCGTTCACTTATAGTTGTTGCAATACAAAGAACAAATCCTCCGCCTTCTGTCCCTTCTTGTGGAGAAGACGAAGAGCGAGCGTGGGTACACAACTGCAGGACGTATGATCACGCGTACGATTCATACGATCGCGGAGACATATCCAATTAATAGTCGTTTCGTAAATTCCAGTGAATGGGACGATCCAGGTATGCATGGTTTTTATTCTCTTGACAAGCCCTTTTTGATTCCATTGTGATAGGGTTTAACAAGGACCACAATATACACTGGGGCCGCCTGTACAGCCCAGAGGACGTTGAAATTGAATGGCACGGTATGAGTTTTCTTGAACTGAAACAACGCAATATTGATGTCTATTTAAGTCCCTAACGACGACGAAATAGCTTTTGTTTTAGAAATCCTTGACAAAGTTTTCAAACCGACCATGGATAAAGTCGAAATATTGCTTGAAAGCACCTCCACGTGGGATAGCGCTGACCGAAATGATTTCTGTCGGTGCGCCTGCCAATCACTCTCGTTCTAATGAGGGACGCTCATTCATTATCTCTCTTAAAGGTATTTGCATGCCTGTAGAGCCATGTGGGGTGGGCTAGCAACCTTCTTTAAAGCGGCTCCGAAAGAGGTGGTCAACCCTTGCTTAAATGACGCTGAAGTATCAGAAATGATCGTGCCATCTCTCGACGTGCAAGCCGGTTTCACTTTGACGGACGTTAATGATCCTCGTCATCAGAAAGCTGCCTCTCATAGACTACGATTCGGTGACGTCTGCCAACGAGCAGCATCTGCCTTGAGACAGAAAGGCAGTGGCGAAGATCACATCGATGCTGTCATCGGAGTAACGCGAGCGATCGACACCTTCCTTCTGGGTTATGGGATGAACAGAAGCGATTTTGAGTCACTGCAGAAGAACTTTGAACAAGCAAGAGAGTGAGTTTTAGTTTGCTTAACTTGCGCAGTATCTCACTAGAGTTCGGTAGTGCCAATCGTTTTTGGGTCAAACAAAGAGAAAATTCTCGACTAGCTTTCATGAAGCGAGCCCAAGTCTACCACAGCGGGCGTGTATATATGCATTCTCTTTATCGTCGCCGTTCTGCGCTGGACGATCGGTTACTCACTGAACTTGTGGAGCTCTCCCTTTCGCCATATACTCGAATCAGAAGGTGAGTGGAGTTCATATGCGCCTTCCTCAAGGCTCATTGCAAGTCAGACAGGCACAAGGGGTATTTCATAACGTTTGCGGTGTAAGTTACTTGTACTATCCGCCTGCAAACTTCAGTCTCACTGCTACTTAGTACTACGTTCGATCCACCCGCTTTTCCCTTCCTGCTCTGTTCGATGCTTTGAAAAAAGGAACCGATCCTGACCGGATGAAGGGCGCATTATATGTCCTTTGGAATAAAGGCACAGGTAAGTTGCACTTGGCCATTTGAATGCTCTTTCTAATCCACCTTAAGCCGCGTATGCTATCAGTGGTAAGTCGAGCTGTTGCGGTCCGTTGCTATCTTGCTGAATGATGTACAGATCTAGGCTCTCACCAGCAATACTTACTCTCTCTCCTCGATTGCCAGCATGAGGAAAAGGTATCGTAAATATGCTTATACTGCCTCAACTCTGTCATTCACCAATTATCAGCCTTCTATACAAAAACTCGTCAATAATCTTGCCAGTGATTGTATAAACTATTTAACAGAAGAGGCTGTCCACACAGATGCTTATTCCATTGCCACGCCGGGTGTAGAGGCAGCTTTGGATGATTTGGCCACAGAGTTTTCTCAGAACTTCATCGATCGACAACTTGTGAAGAAAGTTTTGAGCAAGACCCCCATTCGGATCGCTAGACGAAATGAAGTCTACGAACGTACTGTACGCCTTGTCCAGCTACTATTCTGACATAAATCGCTCAAGGGAGCTGCTCTTTAGGTGTCTTCAATCCTTCAATTTGCCATAAACCCAGCAACCCATGTGATACATGTTACCACTTTCTAAAGTTTTTTCTTACTGACATCGTTATCATGCTAACAGTGGCGATATGTACAGATGTCTGCGCGGTTTTTGTCTGCGCTGCTCCGCAGGGATGCTGTGACACCTCCTGAAGTGTCGAAATTTTTCATGGAACAAACTCTCAGCCCCCAACCTACGATCCGCCATACCGCTCAAAAGTAAGCAACTAATTTCTGAGACGAAATTGATCTTACTTCATTCTTCAGGGCTGTCGTTAAGATACTGGCCTTTGTTAAGTATAGAAGTTATTCTACCTCCCCAGAGGCACTATGGCTAGACGAGTGGACCAATCCTCTGACACAAGAGGTGGAAATAACAGATCCAGAAAGCTTTATGCTAGGCTTCGATGAATCTCTCGAGTTCACAGGGAAAGTAACTCTTTCTCTTCTTGACAAATCAATGACCTTTTCTGTATAGGGGTCTCTACGTTGATAAGATACCTACAGGCTTTCTTACATGGACCCCAACTATCAAATCGTATCGAGCCGTTCAAGATTCTTCCGGCATAGCATTTGAGGCAGCGTCACTGCCATCCTTACGCGTCATCCGCGATATCATCATGACCCCAGACTATTATCCAAACCTAATACTACTTTGGGGCCAAGAATCCGCAAAATCGGGGGGAACTACTGAATTGCGCAAGGAAAATACATCCTTCATTAAGAGCCTCGGTGCGTAATTGCTCTCTTGTCACAAACCCAAACCGCTGAGAAGTATGTCTAGTTAAGATATTTGAGAATGATGGGCTAGAGAACCTCCTTACCAATCTCGATAGTTCCCTCTATGATACAGATAAGTTCAAGCAGCGCGCAGGCATAGAGATACTAGGCGGAATTTTGCGTGGTTTGTACTTGAGTATCCGCTTTTTTTGTTGTTGCCTGACATCATCTTTTTAGGGTCTAAACACTGGCCCAAGGGGCTCGTTGATCATCTGTGGGCATGGACGATACCGAGACTTGAAAAGACCTTCGTACAGATTAAGCCCGACACCATTTCGTTCTGGGAAAGCTTCTTCTATGTCAGGAATTCTCCCTTTTTGCGTTTGAGTTCGAGCTTATAAGTATTGAGACTAGAATCAATTGCAATCTTTCGATCCACGCCGCAATCAACCCATGATAGACTGGATTTTGGCCTTGCCCCTCGAATTTAGTGGGGATTCTGCGTTTGACAGTAAGTCGCTCTCTGCCCTCTATGCAGACAACAATCTGAGCGTGGTCAGTGAGCAAATCTCTCGTGATGTTCGGCCTTCTCGTTGATGGCCTCCATATTTTCTTCAACTCGAGAGCGGATAAATACATCCAGCTCTTATTCGACAATTCTAACACTGATTATGCGGAGGTGCGCTGCTATTATTCAAGTGCGACGTGTTCTTGCAGCCCATGTAATACTACTCACAGATGAGGGGACATATCTGCCACACCCTCGTTTCGCTTATGAAAAATCAATGGCGGCCTACATATTCATCTCTTGGAGAATTCCTGAACGCTTGCGAAACTTCACAGGACCCTCTTCGCATTCGGTAACTGTTTAATGGTCGTTTTGGGCTTTCATCTAACGGATCTCATAGGGAAGCGAAATACCTCAATCACGTTCTAGCCATACAGGAGAAGCTGCCACAGTGGCGAGAAGAGCGTCTGCCACCGCCGCGGGTTGCCCAATCTGAGGTGTGTAAATTCCTGTCAGTAATAGCCCTACAACCTTCTGACGAGGCGGATGACAGTATGATAAAGTTGGATTGACCTGTGCGTTGTTTCATGAACTGTCCATTTCTTCTTATGGAGTGCTAATGAATTCTTCAGTGCTGCAATGGATGTGGACTTCGGCACACGGGGCTCAGGCATGCTTGATTTTCCCATATGTCATACCCTTAATGTGCGTTTGGCAACCATGAGAGAACGGTAGATAATAGCTGATTTGAACCAATGACCTTTTCGATTGCAGGCCTGAAATTTTCCACATGTCAGAGCTCAACGACAGTTCAGAGGTGCAGTTGTATAGCTCTGGCGTGCTGTATGTGCTTTCCGCCATATCGCCACCTCCAGAGTACGTGCCAACGATCTTGGGTAATTTTGCATCCGCTATCAAGTCATCTCAGGTAAAGACTATCATGCAACCGTTCTATGCCTTTTTCATCTGCTCTCCTAGTCGTGGCGAATACGTCTAAACGCACTGCCTGCATTGGTGGTATTTTTTTACCGCAATCTTCTTTCGATATCAGAGGACGGTGCTGCTCAGACCATGGACGTTCTTCTAGAATGTCTAGGCGACGAGAACGTCGAAGTTCGAGAAATGGCATCCAAGGCTCTATCAGGAGTAGTCAGATGTTCACAACGTCAAAGCATTTTACCCCTCAAGGTGAGTTCACCGCTGTCGGAATATGACTGCTGAATCAAACGATTTTCCATTAGAACCGCTTCGTTGCTTTGACGCGCAAGATTAGCCTGCCTCCTAGACGTGATCCATCATATGCTGAATCTCTGAGATCGCTGCACTCTGCAATCCTCGGATTATGCGCTCTCATAGAAAGTCTTCCATACTCCGTCGAGCCGTGGATTCCATCACTTACCGAAGGTATGCTTCTTGTGCTAAACCTCCTGTGTATTCAACGCCTTATGGCATTTCTGCCGAGCAGTTCTGGCACCCCACGCTACTGACCCACCACCTATTTCGACCACAATTCGAAAATGTGCTTCCGAGTTCAAAAAGGTGCGAGATATATGCTTTCCTTCGACGGTGGTGCATCTCGCTAATCTGAACTGAACGGGTCCCGTAGACCCATCAGGTAAAGTCGTACGGGCTCGTGGCGAATACTGCTCTCACTGAAAGAATCTTTTTTCGTGATAGGATACTTGGCACAAAGATCAGTACATGTTTAACGAAGATCAGCTTCAAAGTCTTTCCACGATGCTGGTGGGAACTTCGTATTGTAAGTCTCGGCGAAACAGCATCACGCGGCGGAACACTCAAGTTATTGTCTTACAGATGCCTAAACGAGTCACCGTGTTAGACAAAGAATTCTGATGTGCATTGAAATGTAGTGCTAGTGCCAAATTCTATCTATTGCAAGATACTAGTTGCGGGAGTTGAACGGCCAAGTTGCATGTCACGACGTATGTTATCGATGGCGTTCGTGCAGCGTGTCGTACATGTGTCTCAGAATCAGGGTTTTCACTTTCACGCAGCGCTTGAGATCAAGGTTCTTACGGGGTTCAAAAACCCACCGCGGCTTATCTGTAGAGCGAGCTAATGATGAACGGAAGTAAATCGTCACAGTTTGCCCCAAGGTATCTTGGAAGTCGCAGTTATCACTGACCCTTTGGGACATATGTTTGGTTTTTCATTGACTGTGCTCCGATTTTCGGGATACATAACTTGGAGTATGATGAACGGCGTCTTCGAGGCGGGGTAAAGCAGTGTCGCGGAGTTTGAATGTGCCTTGATATGACACACGTGTTTCCATATTTGGGACTGAACGCTGATCGGGGTTGTGTGTCTTAACGAAGACTTTTGAAGTCAGCAGCGACTTAGCAACTGTGTGATGGACAATTCTCTGACGCGGATCGCGGCGGCGGCAACTAGGGCGGTGCAAGGTAGATGGGTAATGAAGTATCAATGACACGAGGCATCATCAACTGGAGCGAGTGATAAGCTGTGAAAAGTAGAGAGAAAGTTGAGATGTAGAGCGTTATCGGGATCTATGAACATCGATAAGTGGGCCGAGTGGAACAGTCTGGGTGAGGAGGTTGAGGAGTGGCATGGAGATGACTTGGTTGGGGGGTGTGTGATGCGGAGTTTAAAGGGATGTGATGGCCTAGAAAGGGTATAGACTACTTTAACTTGGACAGCTCGAATTTTCGTTCGCTGGGCCAGCAAACTCTCCCAGCTACCTCCAACTCGTCTTCAAGGTCACCCACCACAGCGAGCAAGTCCTTTACGAACTCTGTAGATTGCTCTGTTACTGTTTTGTCATTAATTATTCGGGAAGAACGACAGGCGTTGGGCACGTTGCAAGCGATCAAAAGGTTGAGGAGCCTGCCCCAAGCCTCGCCTTCTTTCCCTTCTTAACCTGACCTTGTCTTTCTAGATTCCAACATTCCCCGTTCCTATCACCAAGCCCACTCACGATCCTCACGCAAATATCTTTTTATACCTATCTGTGCTCCTCTCTTGTCCCCAACAACAGAGCCAGTGAGCGTTCTATCTATCTCAAATCTTTTTATCCATCTTAATATACTGGCAAGTCTTTTTTCTTACCTTTTCTCACTTTCCCCTTAATTGTTACTCACAGTAATGCGTAAACCAGTCACGAAACAACAACCTACGCAAAACAGCTCAGACGACGACCTTCAGACGCCCACAGCGCACAACCATCGACCACATCCTCCCGCTACTATTGGTTGGCTTTCAACTCACGATTCAAATTCTATTGTAAGGCCCTTGTTCTTGCCACGTATTTATTACAATCCTTATTCTTTTTCTATAGAAGTGGCCCTTGTCAGCAAGCGAACCATCACCTATCCATTTGACGCCCTCAAGCAGACCACGCACAACCGCCCTCAACAACAAAATTCCACACAATATGCCTTCTCGTCCTGAAAATAACACCCCTGACCGCTGGCGTTTAAATAACGACAATCAGTTTGTTGATTCGCAATGGGATCTAGCAGCCGACATCGTAAGACTCAAAATCAGCGAGGGCGCTACCGACGTCAACGATGTCCATGGTCAAATTCGCACCCCTCCAAAGGCATCAATCCCTTCTGTTACACATATCACGGAAGGAAGCCCTCTTGAGACCTCTTCTAGCACTAGCGCCGGCTCGTCACCGCAGGCTTCTGAACACGAGATCAGCATGTCTCATTCTCGTGGCTCTTCGACAGATACAACCGTATCTAGCTCTCGCGAGTCTGCAGGTTCGGTTCCGAGTGGTCCTATCCTTGTCAAGCCTCCCTTGACCATTAACACCGGAAACGAAATCAAAGAGCGGCCCCACTCCTTCAGTGGTGGACTTTCTTCTGCGGAGCTACGCCGACTCCAACAAGCTGGAGATGCTTCTGAGCGACAAGGCCCGAACGCCGAACAGCCTTCATATCCCTCCATTACAAACCACATTCACAGGCCACAACCACAGCCTCATCCGCAGATGTTCGATTATCGGAGCGACCAGTCGCAGCTTAACCAGGCTCTGGTCCCCGATGAATTTGTGCCAGATTACAATGCCCAGCAGCGCGGTTATCCTGTTGCGGCACCACCTGGGCCGCCTTTTGTACAAGGACGCCCCAACAGCAATATCACCTTCCCGGCTTATCGCCAACCTCCCCGCGGGTACCAAGGTGTCGTTCCGAATCCTCCAGGGCTTCCGTATTCTGGCCACACAGCCCATCTCTCATTGGGCAACACGCAACAGCTGTACGATATGATGCTTCCGGGATCCATGGAACCACATCCTGCAGTGGCGCGCGTCCAGCAACAGCATAATATCTATCGACCTACACACCATCATTCTGCGTCTGACCCCTCGGCAGCTATGCGTGAAGCGACAGCTATGGCGTTGATGGGGAGTGGAATTCCTCCTTTCGCTCCTCCGATGTTCCCAGCCGCGGTACCTACGTTGCCTATGTACCCTAACCAATTTTATCCTCAAGAGCAGTACGCACTCCCAGACGCCATGAATCCCGTCCGTCTTCAGGCTCAGTATACTGGCTCATATCTCCCTGCGCAAGGACCACCCGAACCTGTCCCGACATCACCAAGCACAAGCGGTCAAGGCCCGAGTGCGAACAATCGCAAATTGGGCTTGTACAAGACTGAGCTATGCCGGAGTTGGGAAGAGAAGGGGACCTGCCGTTATGGCTCAAAGTGTCAGTTCGCTCATGGAGAGGACGAGCTTCGCAAGGTTACTCGCCACCCAAAGGTCTGTTTAAACTTTTCCCGCGCCGATTGAAGGTCCTGACTCGGTTCCTTCTAGTACAAAACTGAGATCTGCAGGGTATGTTTATTTCTTCGTGTTTTGATCACGCTCTCATCTATCTTTCAGACCTTCTGGGTTTCTGGAACGTGCCCTTACGGTAAACGATGCTGCTTCATCCATACCGAGCTCCCTGCTTCGGGCGCCACACCCAATGGCGGTGCTACTCCCACAATGGATGGTGTTCCTCAACCACAACAAGGGCCTGATGGTCGAACACGATCCATGAGTACAAACAGCGACCCCAACGAAGCCCCTGCATCGCTGTTAGTTCGCATCTCCGGCAAACGTGTCCCAGAACCGAACAACCTTGCTACACCTGTTGACGGGAACTCCTTCCAATTCGTCCGTCCACCAACAGGGTCGTTGAGAGTTGACACATCAGCCCTTGATACGTCCTCCAGCAAGCAGAACAAGTCCGCATACCCCACTTTCGCCAGTAATGGCGTGATGTTGCCGGCACCGGAACGCAAATCACAGAAGTCACCAGCCCCCGTCACGGCAGGTCCTGATCTAGGCAGACATAATAATGCGCGTCGTGAAATTGTGGGCTACAACGGAACAGTGCGTCATTCATTTCTTAAGGTAAAATAATCATTTTATCTAATCTATTCTCCAGCAGCGACACAAAACAACTGCTTCGACGAGCTCTAGTGTTCGTCATTCTTCTAATGGATCAGAGGTCGACCTCACCTATACCTCTTCGCCCTCGGCTGCCTTCCCGATGTCATCCACTGATGGACCTACCCGCCACGGACATGTAAGAGCCGGGAGCGCTGGAAACTGGGGTACCTTTTCGCGAAGCAGCCACCTCTCACAATCGCCCTTTGCAGGTGAGAGTGCCGGTGGTGCCCCGTGGTCATCGACAGAGCTCGCGGTCGGCACATCAAGGCTACACGAGAAAGTGTGGACATAACAAAATATGCTAAACGCCACTCAATTTTCGTTATCAAATGTTTTGAACGCTTGCCAACTGTTACCATTAGCCATGCCGCCCAGACGGACAGTCTCAATCTAGTTTGTCCATGAGGAATTTATACGCATTTACGATTTCCCTTGTTTTTATAGCTTTCCTTCAAAACCCACTAACGTCATTTACTTTGCCACTTGTTGTCGACCAGCTTCCTACTTATCTCTCCTATCAAGTCTCATCGCACATCTCAAATAAATATGTCATGCTCTTTTTTCTTGATTAGCACGATCCTGAACGAGTCTAGGTGCCACTAAATGATGTATTATAGAACGTTACGGCATTGTGGCAACATGATGAAAATGGATAGCATATGGAGATTAACCCTAATTAAATGCAGTACAGAAAGCATAAAACAACAACTGTCCACCAACGAAAAAGAAACCTCAATCTTGAACGCCTAGTGCTCGGATCTCCCGACGAAATGCGGCAATCCGACCGATAGCATAGCTGATATAATCGAACTCGGGTTCCGCAACTCTTCCTTGCACGTCCTCTCTGGCCTGGACAATGCCCCAGATAGCCCACATGCCATGAGATGCAGGGCTCCAATAGCGAACCTGTTCATCAAGTTTGCGGCATTGAGTTTCACGCTCGTCATCGTCCAGGGAGGGCATTTCGCCTGAGATTGCGGTATGACCGAGGTAGGCCGTATAGAAATTACGACGTTGGTCGTAGGTAGGGTAGCGAGAAGCATCAAGGAGGTGAGGAGCTGGACCGTGGTAATTAGCGGTCCATTCATGGAAGTGGTTAGCAATATCGAAAGAAGCTGGGTTAGGGGCGGCGTATTCAAAGTCAACAACGACAAGCTGACAGACGAGAGAAAATGTATCAGCACACATAGATTGAATAGGAACATGATAGGCTTGCCTGGCGGTGTTCATCGACAGCGTTTTGAGGGCGTTGCAACCTTAAAAGGTTGCCGTATTGGGTATCATTATGAGCGAAGACCCTCTTGCTGCCATTGCGTACGTCGTCTACTGTAGACAACCAATGCATATAGTTAGACCATTCCCGTTTAAATCGTGGCAGGTCAAGTTCTGCCCGAACAGTGTCCTTTACGAATGGCAAAGAAAGAACTTGTATGGCAGGAGGAAGCCATGCATCGACGTTCTTTTTGACGCCTATCTTGTATCCGTCATTTTCACAACCTTCAACAACCTTGATATCGACTGAATGAAGTTCTGCCATACGGGCGCCAATCCAACGACTTATTGTGAGGTCACGGATATGGGACGCGGTCAGCGTCGTTGACTCGAAAAACTCTTCTATCCGCCCATTTTCGAAAGTTCCATATACTCGTGGCCCAATGCGATACTGAGAAGAAAGAATATGGAGAGTGTGTAACTCCCTTGGGCGAGAGATAAGGGAATCGGACGACAGACCATAGATTCGAAGTAGGACTGTACGGGATTTGGGTATAGAAGGGTATGAAACGAAGAAAACAGCATTCGTCAATGACCCAGAAACTTTATGGATCTTCATTTCTGTTGGTAAAATACCATGTGAGGCCCAGAATGGGACAGATAGCAAACGTAGACAATCGAGGAGTCGGCGAGCAAAGGCTGGAGTCTTGTATTGTCTGTGTGAGGTGAGAAAATTGTGTAAGAAAATGCTCGGACGACAGCGATAGTGATTCAGACCGTGTCTAGCCCATGTCAATCCGCTCAACTCTCCGATGAAGGGCGCGCCCGACACGGTGAAGGTGAACATCAAGACAGAAAAGAAAAAGAATCTCACCTTGCCTCTAAAGTGATGTTTGTATGGAGCAAGCCCTCCTCTTGGATTGTGACTGTGTCAGTCTTGGGGGCTGGGGCATGAATAGATGCTGATGAGAGCGATCTAGTCGACTGTGAATGGCCGATAGAGAGATAAGGTAGAGAGGAAGCAGTAGGGACGTGAACGGGTGCGAGGAGAGGAGAGGTCATGGTGGTTAGGAAGAAAGAGGAATTAATTTGATTCCTTGCCGCCGTCACGCCATAAGAAATGCGACAGATGGGCCATGTTCCGCCCGTTCTGAAAGATAAGCTCTGTGTTGCGCCTGTCCAATTGTCCAAAGTCTCCGTTGTTGAAGGCGCTCAACTGCTTTCCTTTCTATTCTAATTCTGCTCGTGTGCCTCTAATTCGATGACAAAACTGTCGGCCCGGGGCTCACATCAGCCTCCTTCTCGCCGCAACAAACATCTCTTCATTCCTCAGCCATGAGTATTGGGCTAATAAATGCCACAAGGCATTAGCCAGCCTACTCAATTCCTTGGCAAAAAGTTGAATAACCTTCTGATGGGATGCATAACAGTGCGGCAACAATTGCATACTAAAGGGAGGTCCTTTGTACAACATACGTCTAGCACCGCTGTCAAGACTTCCCATGCTAATCCAAGTTTGGGTCAATTCAGTAATTACTATATGGTCATATGATATTGCTCATTACAACACGCGCCATGCCAACTCTAAATTGTTTTCCCCAAGCGCTTAGAAGACACCGTGCTTGAACCTCTCACTTCTATTCTACGCAGTGCGCATTCCTGACGAGGATACTAGTCATCTTCGGTTCCCTGGTCCGACCATGCCTCCGCGGTCTCATGCCCCTCCCAAGTCACACTACCTTTTAGACCGAACTCTCTGAGATCCACGCGGCTTGAACGCATAGCCAGAAACATTCCCTCCTCAGTACTAGTGATATCCCCAATGATGATTTACTTTGTCCAAATCTCCGAGATGAAGGTCTCGAAAGCTTTCCTTGAGAACATGCGATAACATCTTTAGTTCAATCTACTGTCGGCCCGTCGTCGTCTTCTCTCTTTTCCAGTCCTCCAGGCCTTTCCTGGCGAGATGTAGCTTATCAAATATCTCCCCCTGGCTCAACTTCTGTTGACCTGAACATATGGCGTTCTTTTCATCTCCTACCTACCCTTCCCTCGTGTAAGTTAAGTTTATTTCATTTCAAATTACCCATCGCCTGGTTTTCGGGCTTAGATTCGATCCCAATGTGAAAGCGCATATAGCACAATATTATACACTTTTTTATTGGTACATTGCTAAAGTACAGGAATTTCGAACCCCTTGAAAGCTAGCATAACTCATACTTTTGTGTGTGATGCTCATACTTTTGTGTGTGATGACTTTCGGGTTCTCTCTACTTCTTGTATGGGATTGTTTTGTAACGAGATTCTCCTCAGCATTAGCGACAGCTGGTGTCAACGTCTGAGTCATTGAATTGATTAAGCAAAAAAAAAACAGACATACAAGAAGTGCGAGGCCAAGGCATGGCGAACAGGCTATCCAGACTGTCTGAATCACATTGTCAGTTGAGGAGGAACTCCAGGACCAAATAAACTACCTGGATCGAAGAGGAAACAACATGCAGCGCCTGTTCGCGAAGCGCGAGAGGCTCGATAGACCTTATAAGGCTGTAGTTGATCGATGTACCTGTCTGGTTGAGCGGGAGATCGATGGGTAAATGATGGAATAGCCTGGCATAAAAGATTGCGCCAGCTACAGCCTGGAAGATATGGATGGAATTAATGGATGTTAGCATGGGGGGGGGGGTATAAATGACCTACCAATCCAACCGTTGCACCAGTGAATCTGACCAGGAAAAAAGCACTCGTTCCTGCTGCAAGCTCTTTCGGCTTAAGAGCCTGGGTGAAGACTTGGAACGGCGCATGGAAAAGCATGCCTAAACCAATCCCTGCAATCAGAGGGAATGAGATTTGAATAGTTTCACGCGAATTCTCATTCAGAAGCGTAAGGAGGCCTTAAAAAAAGTTAGGTCTACTTTTATTTAGCACACCAAGGAAATACATACCGAAACCTAGTGTCGATACACTTAGTCCGATCATTATCATCAGATTCTGCCCACTCGTGTTGCCTGTGCGTCTTTGCCAATATCCTATAAACCAAGCGGCAGGCATTGACGCCAACGAGGATCCGAGGGCATACGGAAGGACCTTGATTCCAGCTTCCAAAGGGCTACAGCCATTCGCCGCCTGAGCAGAAAGAGCACCTCCTTGAGTGAAACGGGACGATGGAAAGAATATCGAGACGCACTTGATAATACAAGGCAAGATAAAAAGTCCCTGCGGTAAAACTGAAGTTATGCAGGAAAGTGACGCATAAGATTGTGACTGAATAGACAATGAGTAAAGGCGTGGCCGTCTAAAATAACACAGACCTGCAGTTAGATTTTTAAAAGTGCTAGCGGGAAACAGAGGATCACGACTCGTGTGGACCTCGTAAAAACCACCGCAGATCAGGATAAGTAGACCCAGTGTTATAGGGACCAATGTTGATATAGCACGCCCTGATGGGATGCCCTCTGAGTAACCTAGATTTTTGAATGGAGAGCCACACATACAACCATATTCTGTCGCAAAACTGAAGCCGAGGATAATGCAGCTGGTACCGCCCATGAACAATATGCTGCATGTTGTTAGCCGTTGATCTACGGGGATATAAAACAATGTCAGAGCTTACAGTCCTCCAAAGTCGAATTTTTGAATTAAGTCATGCCATGATATCGATGTGGGTGCTTTTGTTAGATGCACACCGCGCAGAGATGTGAAGATGACAAGAAATCCTAATAGACAGATAGGAAGATTGAGATAAACTGAATAAGCCAGAGCGTTAGCAAAAGAATGAGTAATTATACGATACCAATATCACTTACACCCCCATCTCCAGCTCAAAAGGCTTGAGTGATCCTGATCTGTTGACAGGTATCGCGCATCAGAGTAATTGAAGGAGGAAAAAGATGGAACTTACTGCTAAATACGCCACCTAGCAGAGGGCCTGCTATGGCAGAGCAACTCCAAGTTAAGCTGAGTGCTTGCGACCACTTTGCCCGATGCTGAACCTCTACAATTTCAGCAGTGATGACCCAAACAGAGCTGACGATCCCTCCTCCACCGATCCCAGCTGATAAGGCCATGAGCCCAGATCTATACAAATGGTAGCAATTTTAGATCACCTAGTGCACGGGATGCAATCAGCCAGGTCATACTCTGTAGTTATCGTCATCCAGTGCAACATCGTGCGAGTGAAGGGACACTTGCCTTCGCTGTTCCGCACAACAAAGATCCGACAGCAAAAATGGCCATGCTACAAAATAAAACAATCTGTATCTCATAGTCAAATACCTCTTCTTCAAATTAGACAAATTTTCACTGCTCACCTTGCGACCAACGAGATCAGAAATTCTACCGTACAGCGGTTGGAATGCTGTTTGGGTTAACATATAAGCGACACCAACCCAAGTATATTCCGTTTGTGTAGCATTGAAATCACTCGCGATGGTTGGCAAGCTGGTGGAGACGATTGTCTAACAGACGTCTCAGGGTGGCGAACGTTAATTTCGGCGACATGCTCACCGCGTCGGTCGTGGCAAGGAACAAAGTCAGGGCAGCGCTTGTACCGATTGGAGATTAGTTACGAAGCAGCAATTTTCCTTCTAGATACATACCCGAAGTGTGTCATTAGAAGTCTAATGGTCGATAATTGCGGACGGTCGGTAATCTGGTCAATAGGTAAAGTCGTCGAGGAACCAGAGTGTACACTCGCTGTAGCTGAGGGCGAGCAGATATCATGGCCCGAGGAAAGCTTTGTCTCGTCGGCGTGATCAAAAGACAAGGTATGAGGAAACACGGAGTCAGGAATAGGGATGGCAATGGCTTTAGGACTCTGCATTGTAGTATGAAGTTTGAAGGAAGGGGGCAGCAGAGGCTGGTCTTTCTTCTTGTAGTAGACATCCCAATTTGACGCGTCTTTATACGATTTTCGAAGACCATGTCGCGTGTTGGTGAATCAGGGGATTGTATAGAAATAACTAGACTTCCCCTTTGATAACTGGATTTTACAATTCCCAGCTTTGAACGCGAGGGCGCGGACAAAGAGATAGATCTCATTCGGAGTTGCGTCTTGAGATTACCGATTGGCGAGTATTTGTTTGACAATTGGGTTATTGTCAAACTTTATAAACGGCCAAGAACCAAAGAACTTTGACATCTTTGGGAAACTTGCAGCTTTCAGACATTGTGCCGAGGCCCAAGTCAGACTAGTAAAACGATGAGGGTTGTTTAGACCGATTCTGGCTAAGAAGTTTTCTTTCGAACTTGCCTCGTTGTAAGCTTCAACCAGCAGGTTGGCGAAAGGGTCGTAAGTTAAATGACCGTACAACACAGATCGCCGGATTTAATCGCACAAACTTACAAGGTAAACCATATGCCTAAACGGGAACAGGGATTCCGTCATGCGCACCTCTGTACGTTGCCTGGAAAAATTAAGCGGGACCTGAAAGGGAATATGTGGCGTTCGTTATACGATGGAGTCGAGTTGTCCTGAGCAATTAGTACCTACGAGTATCGTATTCCAATCTATTAAATTTATTATCGTAGAATTCTATCCAATCAAACCAGAACCGCTCTCATCAACCTGTAGCTCTCTTCCTCTCCTCTTCCTCTCCTTCACGCGGGACGTCGGTCGTTTCTGTTGTCGAAGAGGCACCAGTTTGAGCTGAACAAGGTCCAAGAGAATGAGAGATTGCAAAGTTCGCGGCCAACAGGAAGACATGCCAGAAAAAAAATCAAAACCCAGTGAGTTTTCGTATATTTTGCCAGGCACGAGACATCCAGCCACCAGACGACGGCGGATGATAGGTAAAAGTTTCCGTACCGTTTTCAGAAGTCTCCGAAGTCTTGTTTGGGCCAGAAGTTGACGCGGCCTTACCATCGACATCGTCGGCGTATTGTTGTAGCAGATCCCGTTGACGTTGGGTAAGGGTCCTACGCGAGGGGTAAGCGAAGCGCACATGGAAAATTCGGACATAATGCCAACCGTGGTAGTACTACAGAAAAGGCGACAAATAGATCACCCTTCTCGCCACCGAAAGGCGGTGTAACGCCCCTTCCTTTCAGGACCATCTCCTCGCCTTGCTGCGTACCGCCAGGTATGCGGACGTCGACGTCTCCATCAAGGGTGGGCACACGAACTTTACCGCCAAGCAGAGCCTTGTGCACTGGAACACGGGCCTCGTGATATAGGTTGGAGCCCTGTCGGACGAACGTCTTCGATGGCGCAACCCTTACACGCACCAAAAGGTCTCCAACTGACCCTTTTCCGGTAATTGGAGCATCACCAGCTTTTGACACGCGCACTGACATTCCATCTTCGATACCTGCGACAAGTTACTAGGTAAAGCTACATTAGTTGAATTGGGAACCACATACCAGCAGGAATTTTCACGTTGACAGTTTTTGAGGTCTTCAGGCGACCTACACCGCCACACGGCGCACATCTTCCGTTCTTGGGCACCGTGCTTCCTACGCCATTACAGCTCTGGCAAGTACTGGCCATCTGGAAGCCATCATTGATAATAAATATCTGCTGCCCAGAGCCACCGCATGTTGTGCATGTGGTCCTTTTCGCGCCTTTCTTCAAGCCAGAGCCAGAACATGTATCGCAATCGGTAACAGGGGAAATGTGCACCGTTTTTGACGTTCCCTTGCATGCTTCCATAAACGAAACGTTGACAGTAGTTTCAATATTTGCTCCTCTGGACCTCGACGATTGAGTCGCATTGGCACCGAAACCTGCACCGAAAATAGACTCGAAAAGGTCTCCTGCATCACCTCTACCGAAACCTCCTCCAAGATCATGGAAACCTGAGAACCCTGAGAAACCACCAAATCCCTGGAAACCCCCAGCTCCAGCTCCACGAGCAAATGCATTTGGATCAAATCCAGGTTGCTGTGATGCAGATCCGTATTTATCGAAAGCAGCTCGCTTCTTTTCGTCCTTAAGAGTCTATGAAAAATTGATATAAGGTTCTGAAAAATGGCGAGAAACACACAGACGCACATCATAAGCCTCCTGGATTTCAAGGAATTTAGCCTGAGCACTCTTGTCTGGATTGGTATCCGGGTGGTATTTCCGAGCAAGCTAGGTAAGATGAGCCTCTAGCTAAGGAACGAATGGACTGGAGCGCACAGCAAAGTAAGTCTTCTTGATTTCTGCTTGTGAAGCATCTGACTTTATGCCCAGCACATCATATGGATTTTTAGGGGCTCCTAGGGATCGCGAAGCATGAAAAAGACGCTACGGTGAAGTGAGCAGAGTAATAAAAAAGGAGTTAGAGCCAGAGTTACCTGGTCACCAAGCCGTTTTTGACAGGTATTTAGAGGGCATTGAGACCGAAGGAAGGAAAGAGTACGAGACTGTAGAGCGGTGTTCGGACGAGAGCAAGTGTAAAAGGCAACGAAAGAGGGAAAACCCTGAGAGGGGAGACGCGGAGGCATGAAAGCTGACTTGTCTTCTTGCAAACTTGGAGAACGTCACGAGAAATTTGAGATGTTATTGATCTTTGTTTGCGACCATCTACTCACGTGTACTTAGACAATTGCAATCTACATATCACTTTAGGTGCCCTCGCCACATGCAAAATTGGCAATTCAATATTCAGCCTTCAGGGCTTCTTTGCATCGATAGGTCCATGCTACTTGCGGCGAGCTGAGTAAGAACAGGCAGGGTCATAATTTGAGTGTGTAGGAACCAATACAGGTACCAGGCAACCCAAGATGAGCTATCATAGCTATACGGGTATTGTCAATGCACTAACCCCACACCAAATGAAATCGCCCAAGGACCGATAAGGCACATGGACCAACTCGTGAATCAAGATTAACTTGCCATCTGCAAGCAACCTGTATTCAAGGCCAACCTATCCGAGGATCTGTATATACCATGCATCACTTGTCTTCCCGAGCCCTCCACCAGGCCTTTCCATACGACACAAGAATTTCTTCTCCCTTTTTAATTTCTTGCCCTGCGCTCCAAATGCTCATTCGCATTTCTCCAGATTCAGCGTCTACGTCAGAGAAGACCGCATTTGGTTTCGCCATGATGCCTCTGTAATCATTGACGAATCTAGCCTCATTCCCCATTCTGCCGGCATCTATGCCCACATTTGCACCGTCATGATCGCGGTAAAGTGAAAGGTCATAGTCGGAGCCTGGTCGATCATCACAGTGTATTTCGCCTGGCTTGGATATCAGCATGTCGACAATAGCCTTGTCAGGCAAGGATACCAATATAGTCAATGATGTGCGTCTTAGGAAGGATTTTCTTCGAGGCAAATAGTCCCAATTGGCCATACGCTGGGTGCGCTGTAGAAGTTATTCGGCGGATGATCACTGGAGGGCGAGTTGTGTGTTGTCCAACTCGCTTCTGAGTCTTAGAGCTCCCCAGAACAGTAAGGCGGATAGATTGCGGAACTGAAGAGTGAAACTGAGAACACTGAAGATACTGGATTGATGGCGGCCAGTGAGGAGGAGAAGACATGCAAGTTAGAATAGAAACTATTTCAATTTAAATTCAACGAATTATTGGGAAATCTTGATATCGTGGGAAACACGTGGTTATTGCTCGACCTCCTCGTTCTTCGCAGCGAGGTTGCCTTCTCTGCTTTTCTGTCATCGATGGGGCGTTCGACCACAAAATCCGTCGCGCGAGTGTACGCTGAGGTGAACTCCCGACTGGGCCCCTCATGGCATGAATACGGTTGATCTATATCTTCGTACCATCATCGTCGCCTGACCATCCTTATAGACAATCTACAGGTACAATGGGGATCGCAGGATCATTATGAGATTGTAAGGAAGGTTGGACGAGGAAAATACTCTGAGGTGGGTCTCAATTTCAATTCCTATCTAGACAAAATTTGAGACCGTTCGTCATCCTAGGTTTTTGAGGGCATAAACGTGGTTACCGAGGAGAAATGCATTATCAAGGTCCTCAAACCAGTAAAGAAGAAAAAGATAAAACGTGAAATCAAAATCCTACAAAATCTGGCAGGAGGACCGAATGTTGTGGCCCTTCTGGATGTCGTCCGCGATCCTGCCTCAAAGATCCCAAGTCTAATCACCGAATACGTCCATAATATCGATTTCAAGGTTCTGTACCCCAGGTTCACGGATCTAGATGTGCGATTCTACATGTTTGAGCTTCTCAAGGTCAGATTCTTTCTTCCTCTACTGGCCAATGATTTTCATCCGCGACCTTAGGCTTTGGATTTTTGCCACTCAAAGGGCATTATGCATCGTGACGTGAAGCCGCATAACGTCATGATAGATCATGAAAAACGCAAGGTTAGCTTATTTTTTAAATTTTGATCAGTTCGCCGTTGACCTTTGAGGGTGTTCTCAGCTTCGATTAATCGACTGGGGTTTAGCTGAATTCTACCACCCAAAAACGGAGTATAATGTTCGCGTGGCGTCAAGGTATTTCAAAGGGCCAGAACTTCTGGTGGATTTCCAGGAATATGACTACAGCCTGGATATGTGGAGTTACGGCTGCATGTTTGCATCCATGGTATCTTGTTTGCTCCGTACCCTTCACTCAGCCCGTAATTAATGAAAAATGATACAGATATTCCGAAAGGAACCTTTTTTCCATGGCCACGACAATTATGACCAGTTGGTCAAGATTGCCAAGGTCCTTGGAACGGACGAACTCTTTGCCTATCTAGAGAAATACACCATTCGGCTTGATTCACAATATAACGAACTTCTTGGAAGGCATGCATTTTTCATCGTGCACTATATATTGTTGACACCTGACCTTCATTTAGGTATCCTCGCAAACCTTGGAGTCGGTTTATTACTTCAGAGAATCAACGGTACATATCGAACGAGGCTATTGATTTCCTCGACAAGCTTCTCCGTTACGACCATCAGGAGCGTTTGACCGCACGCGAGGCTCAAGCCCAACCCTATTTCGGTATGTTTTCCTTGTATGCTTCAAATCCGTTTCCCTTCCCTGGCTCACGTCTATAGACCCCATTAGGAGCAGTTCATCTACGCAGCCCACGGGCGGAGAAAGCGATTCAGCGTCTTCAGGATGATAGTCCTGATATGGCACCTCATTCAATCCATTCTCTTGTACATGTCAGCTTATCTAGATTCCAAAATTCTCATTTTTTAAAGTTATGCAAATGAAGGCGAGTGTACTAAGTGAACTGACGTCCTGCAGGCTATGTTTCTATGATCTACCTGGCCCCTCTGCTCGTACGTTTAGGTTAAATCCTGGTTAAATCTAATGGGATTTGTGATATCTCCCGTTTTTGCAGCACGTGGCGCTTAACTACACGTGGTATGCCTTCCAAATACGTGCATTTGAGCATCATGTGCTTATTCTCGGTTTAATAGCTGGACCAGAGGCCTCATCGATATAGATGCTTTATCTGGTGACGCGCGTGTCCGTCCCGGGTACATGGCTTCAACCGCGATAAGCCTATACCGACTACCTCTGGAAATTGTTCCGTCTGTGTGTCAATAGGCGAAGACGGACTTTCTTGAATTGCTCATGTGTGCAATTATTGCTACTCACCCCGCGGAAGACTCAATGGCCTGAGGAGAACAGACACATGGTGCCGGTTCTATGTATTCCAATGCGAGCGACTTGGGATTTTATAATTCCTTGAATTCGTATAAATCAGTTGTCCGACAAGTCAAGAAGCAAGCTACACAAGGTTTGTTCAATAGCCCGATGCTTTTCGCCATGCGCTTGTCATGCTTGACTCTTCTTGGCTTTTTGCTACAAGCCTTAGCTTTCGATATGAGCCGATATGACAATGTAAGTCCTGAACATCGATATGGTCCATTGATCACTTCATCGTTTCTAGGTCGCCGTGTAAGAAGTTTGAATACGTCGAATCTGAGTACCAACTGACGACTTCTGTAGATATTGGGGCCAAAACTCGTATGGCGCAGTAAATCCGACGGACACCGCCAACTGGCAGCAACGACTTTCATATTACTGCAACGTATCCGATGTTTCTTTTCCTCAGCATTACCATTATTCACTGAGTTTGGTAGGATGATGCGGTTGACACCTTTCCAATCGCTTTTTTGAACGTGTTTTTTAGTACTGGAGGGCTACCTTCAATCAACCTTGCAAACGTACGTTCATAAGCTGATCGGTTGGCTAGGAACTAACTTTAAACAGACTTGTAATCCAACTGATAACGCAACCTTCGCTGGCACTGATCTTGCTGACTGCTCATCTTTGGCTTCTGACATTGCTACGTGTCAAGCAGCTGGCAAAATTATCACTATCAGTCTTGGAGGTGCTACTGGCTCTGACAGCTTCGATTCTGACGATCAAGCCACCGCATTTGCTCAAACCATATGGGACTTGTTCCTAGGGGGAAACTCTACTACACGTCCATTTGGCGATGCAGTCCTGGATGGGTGTGTATCGTTTCTCTGCCAGTTTCTGCTATGCCTCAAGCTAGTCTTGTTGCAGGGTTGATCTTGACATTGAAAGTGGCACTGGAACATCTTTTGTCACTTTCGTAAACGAACTACGCTCTCTTGCAAGCGGTGCCAGTAAACAGTAAATGCTCACCTTCCTTATTTTTTTTTTTAAAAAAAAAAAAAAACTGAAAACATTTGTTGTAGATACTACATCACTGCTGCACCACAATGCGTATTTCCTGACGCTGCCCTGGGCAGTGTTATCGATGGAGCTAACTTCGATGCCATTTATGGTTGGTCCTTACATATTAAGCCCATTCACATCTTGACCTCTAATCTGGATGAATTACAGTGCAGTGGGTTGAATTCAATTTCATGGACTTGCCATCAATTTGTTTATGTCATCACCAGGTTCTACAACAACCCATGTGGACTTCAAGCATTTGGCGAAGCAAATGTAGGTGCTAGTATTAACCTTTCTCTTGCTGTTTCTAATATAACTGTAGAACTGGGACTTTGGGCTATGGTACATTTGCATCCTCAGGTCCTAGTACTGTCCAGCTATTCCTGACACCTCAATCTAGGGATTACTGGGCCCGAAACACTAGTCCAAACCCGAACGTGAAAGTATACATCGGCGCCCCTGCTTCGTCTACGGCAGCGGGATCGGGCTATCAAAGCATTGATAATATGACGAGCATAGCAGTTTCGATGCGAGAGAGCTTCCCGTCATTTGGAGGAGTGATGCTCTGGGACGCTTCTCAAGCCTATGGTTCGTCGTTCGACATGATTGTCATTTGCCTTGCCTATTCATTGTTTACATAGCAAACGATCGTTATGACCTTGCTGTCAAAAATGCTCTTGTCGCCGCAGGAGGCACGGGATTCACCTTCCCTACTTGTGATGCTCCTGCTTGGAGTTCTGGTGCTAGTTACGAAGGTGGCTCCACAGTTACATTCGATGGGTGAGAGCCTTCGTCGATGTTTTTTTCAACCTCACCTCACAACTTGGTTAGCTACATCTGGCAGGTAACGTCGATTTTTTTAATTAATTACGTTGTTCTCAGTTACGATGATCATGCTTTTCAGGCTAAGTGGTACGCATCAGACCAGCCCGCCTCTAATGCCAATAGCGACTGGAGTGCAAGTGAGGCCTTCTCCAAATGTTTGTTTTACACACGAATGACCTTATTGTGTCTCCTAGTCTCCGCATGTACAGGTGGTGGAGAATCAACGACGGCGACGTGTTCTGACGTCGCTGCCTGGAACAGTACTACTGCTTATGTCGGGGGAGATTCTGTTGTATACAAGTCAGTCTTTAAGAAGTCTAACTCTGCCGTAAGTCTCAGCATTCTCGTAGCTCTACACTCTGGACGGCGCAATGGTGGACTGAAGGGGATACGCCTGGAGGTTTGTTTGCATCTTTGCTTATGGCACTCATTCTGATTTCTATCGACATCAGTCGCAGATGTGTGGGTCGATGAAGGGGCTTGCACCTCCGACTCGCCGCTATCAGCAGCCGCGGAAGCGTCCCCGTCGTCGGCGGCGAATAACACTGCCTCAGGAACAAAGAATTCACGGTTCTTCAAGTATTAGCGCTTGCGGCGCTGTGCAGCGTCGCCCTTGTATATTATCCTCAGCTGTCTCCATTTTTTTTTGATAGAAACCTCGAAAAAACAATACACCCGTATGACACTTGACACACAACTTCGGGCCGACAGGTTGTTCCGGGTCAGACCAGAATTTCTTCAACAAACGATTGCCGCAATAGCGAAGCCTAACACCGCACAAAAAGAACATACAGAAGAGTCTAGCAAGTGTCCGCAGTCAGCAGAATGGAACCGATGTTCAAGAAAGTTTCCCATCCATCCATCATTCATTATATCCCCTATCCCCGTTTACGCCGTTTACGCTTATCAGCCGTGTGTAGATTGCGCCGCCGCGCCGCCGGGTCCTTCAGAAGGGTACAAGGAAATGCCTGGTGACTTGCATCTGACTTGCGTCATGGGTACGCCTGGGTATGCAGACATACGCAACGTGTTCATTTCTGATAGATTCTTTATGGGCCTTGGGTATAAAAGTGTGGCAATGCGAGTGAGAAAATCCGACCTCTACCCTTGAAATGTTTTCCCCGACCATTCTTGTCGGGCAACTGGCGCTAGTTGTGTTTTTCTATATCTCAAATTTTCCAGGAGTTCTGTCAGCATTCTCTATCGACAAAACTGACAATGTAAGCAGATTTTTAGTACATATGTCTAGTGGTCACTGACACATTAATCCAGCTTGCTGTGTACGTTGCCATACGCCACGAGTCTTGACTTCAGCATTGACGAAAAGTTGCAGCTATTGGGGCCAAGACTCTGCTGGTCATCAGCAAAGGTCCCTTTGCCCTCTCATTTACCCTGACTGACTGGCCCTAATCAAATTATCGATAGACTCTCGTTTTACTGCGAAGATGACACTATCGATATAATTCCCATGGCCTTTTTGTATATTTTCGATGGAGTGGATGGCCTACCAGTTATCGATTTTTCAGATGTAAGGGTCCCATTCTATTATATCTCCGATACGAGGATTGACCGAGTCGAAGACCTGTGGTTTAGGCAGCGTTGGCACGTTTGAAGGCTCTGAACTGATAGACTGTTCCTTCATGGAATCGGACATTCAAACATGTCAATCCAAGGGGAAGCTTGTGACCCTCAGCCTGGGCGGCGCAACCTCGCAAGTCGGGTTTACTAGTGATGCCCAAGCAGAGGAATTCGGAGAATCGATTTGGAATATGTTCCTCGGTGGTGGTATGTCCCGTATACCGCTTAGTTATGGAAGTCATTCTAAAGCCTCCACAGAAAGTGCTATTCGACCTTTAGGAAGCGTCGCTCTGGACGGGTGAGTATCATAGCATTAAAAATCATCGTATGACGCCTGATCGAAATAATTACTAGGATTGACTTGGATATCGAATCGGGCTCGTCTGCCCATTATGCAGCTCTGGTTAACAAAATTAGATCATTAGCCCAGGGCGCTGACAAACGGTTAGTTCTTATTCCTTAGAGGCTTGGAAAGTGACGGTCAGCTAAACGCTTCTCAGCTATTACATTACGGCTGCGCCGCAGTGTCCTTTCCCAGATGCCTATATTGGGACTGCTCTAAATGAGGTGAACTTTGATGCTGTATTTGTTCAATTCTGTGAGTATTTGAAACTTGCTTTCATGTATCCCTTTTCATGCGTTCGAGGTAGACAATAATTATTGCGAAGTCTCCATCCCCTCCGTAAGTGATGTTGTGATAAAGGCCTCAACACAATGACTGACGATGCGTTTTTAGGAATTTAATTTCGCTACTTGGTAAGCATATCATTCAATTTTACTCACTACTTGCTCAAGGTGCACTAGGGATACTTGGGCAAAAACTCAGTCACCCAATAGCGACATCAAGGTGTATCTTGGTGCCCCGGGATCCCCATCTGCAGCAGGGAGCGGATATGTCGACATCGACACACTTTCAACAATCGTGCAAGAAGCCCAAAGTCAATACTCATCCTTTGGTGGTGTGATGCTATGGGATGCAGATTCCGCATACAGTGAGTTACATGATCCGCCGACGTGATGACATTTGACCTTTTTCTGACTTATGTTCATACAGCCAACAATCGTTATGATCAAGCAGTGAAGAATGCGCTCACACAGGGTGTCAGTGTTTCTCCCACTTCGACAAACATCCTTTCGGCGACTTCCTCTCCGACTTCTTCCAAGACTTCTTCCAAGGCTTCATCTTCATCTGCCACTTCCAAGGCTTCTTCCAAGGCTTCATCCACTTCTACCAAGGCTTCTACCAAGGCTTCGTCTGCCACTACATCCACGACTTCATCTGCCACTACAACTCCTACATCTAGTGCATCACCCCTTCCACAGCTTGCTTTTCCCTTCAGAGACCCGCGTAAGACAGCGCGTGTCAAAAGACCCCAAGGGTTCACAGTTGTTCCGAGAGAGGCAGCTCCTACTGCTACTCTCAACAAACGTTTATTCAATTCACGATTCTTCCGTCAGCCTTAGGATCCAAAACGGTTCCCGACATAGAAAAATGGGATCAAAGATCTCCCCATCATATAGCCTGATGATCTTCCTCTGTATCACTTGCAGCCCCGGCGGTGAAGTCACGAACAGCCCAAAGTGGCATGAATGTATGTACTATTATATGTATCGTACTTTAGGCTCGCGACCATCCACTTTCCAACTCCGCTAGGCTCTGTCCTTTGTTGGTCGTTGTTGTGGGGGTAAACATCGGCACACAACGATAGCGCACTGGCTCGCGAGTCTAATCGTACTT
>JABAJV010000148.1:0-26163 GCA_018854895.1 Tricholoma furcatifolium
GGATGTTGAACAAATGCTATGACGATCTCTGCGGTTTCTTTGTCTTTTAGAATGATTTCAGTTGATTCCGGACCTAGGGCTAGCGCTGGACTCTGGCCTACCTCTCTCCACAATATGCAGTACCTCGTGACAATGCAGCTTACACGAGACTATGTCAATTGCTCGTTCAGCTGCCACTTACATGTACACAATGGTGTAGGTACAGCGCCTGAGTCTTTTGGATGCTGTATTTAAGAAACATGCACCCAAACCACTCCGGATCTCTCAATCGGCAGGCCCCGTGAGTGAGACCTGTTGTGCTTAAACATTTGTCGTGGCGTTGACTCGGATGCATATCCATAATCCGAGCCTCTTTTTTCCCGACTCGCGTCTGCGGCATATAAGTACATTGTCCCGCTGTGTCTGACATGTGTGAAGGTTCAAGTTTGTGACCTCCACGGAAGATATCGGACCCGAGCTCTGGCAGTATGTCGCGCTTTGAAGTCTTCCTGGTTTCTATTTTAGTTTACCCTCCGGGTCGGCTTGCTTTGCGTTTTTCCCATTCTGCCTATGTGCCACCTCGTGGGTGGCGCGCCCATATGACTCTGACAGTTTTCTCAGGAAAATCCAGCTGATTGTGGCCCACGTTTTCTTTCTACTGGATCCGTTGTCTGACCGCGCTTCCCATAAGTATAAAGGATGTGAGTAACCTCACTGATGGCCAGTATACCCACATCCTATCATGCCTTTCTCCTTCCTGGTGGCGAGTCTTCTCTTGACCGGCGTCCGTGGCGCTGTGTATAACCTGGCGGATAGTCACCAAGGCACCGGCTTCCTCAAATCATTTTCATACCAAGCAATACCTGACCCCACCAATGGACGCGTGTATGTTTTTGATTATATCGAAAGTATTTCTCTAAACGCTTGAATAGAAACTACGTCGATGCTGCTACCGCAGCAAGCCAAAATCTCACCTATGCATCAGGGGACCACTTTGTGCTTCGCGCTGATTACACTCAGGTTCTCAGTGCAAGTGGGCCAGGTCGTAACTCAGTGCGCCTAATGTCGAATAAGCAATACTCCACATCTGCAACGATGTAAGTCTCGAGGCCTGCTATCCTAGTTCTGATAACAAAGACGAAGTCATCTGATGATCGTGTTAGATTCAATGTTCGACACATGCCTCAAGGTTGTGGGTGAGTAGAGTCATCTGATTTTAAAGCGAATATGGTTGTCTCATTGTCATTTCAGGACATGGCCCGCACTATGGACCGTCGGCGCTGACTGGCCTAACGAGGTAATATTCGCGAAGCCCCAGGGATGTTTTACTGACATTGGCAGTGGATTTTATAGGGCGAAATCGACATCCTCGAAGGTGTAAATGATGAAGGACCTAATCAGGCGACACTACACACTGGTTCTGGTGAGAAAATTGCGACGTTAGACGTTGTTGGGTCACTGACATGACATCTGTTCTTCTGCGAAAAAGGTTGTACCATGCCTTCGACGGGTATTGATTTTAAGTTAGGGTATGCATTTATCCGAACGTCATCCCGTATGTACGGCAATCTAATCCTCTATTAGGACGCTTCTCGAGAACAATTGCGACGCGGACGTGAACAACAATGCTGGATGTGGAGTGCAGTTCAGCGACCCGCGGAGCTACGGCCCTACGTTTAACGACAACGGTGGTGGATGGTTAGTATATGCAATATTTCTATGATTCTTTATCAAACTTATTAACTCCTTTCGTAGGATTGCGATGGAACGCACCTCGACCGAGGTGAAAATCTGGTTCTGGTCAAGGACGGCAACAAATGTGCCCTCTGATGTTGCGAACGGTGGCAGCAGTATAGACACGACTAATTGGGTACGTTTTATCTTTTGAAACGTGGCATTGTATGAATTGTCTCATTCCTTCCTCATCAATCCAAAGAGCACCCCAGCTGCCTATTTCCCAGATACCTCGTGCCCAATTGGAAGTATATTTGGCTCTCACAACATCATCATCAATCGTATGATGTTTCAATTTTGACAGCGTTCCTTTCTATCACTGACGGGTTTCCTGGCACCTTAGTGGCACTTTGTAAGTATTGAGGGTTTTGAGTAAGGAACCGTTTCTCACTTGAAATTTCAGGCGGTGATTGGGCTGGAGCTACTTACGCAGAATCTGGCTGCCCTTCTTCATGTGTCGGCAAGTTCTTTGTTCTAATTATCATGCATGCGGATAAAGCTAAACAAAGTCTTAGACTATGTGAACAACAACCCATCCGCTTTTGTCGATGCGTATTTCGACTTCCAGTGGCTCAAGATATACGAATGATTGTACCTTTCTTGTATTTCTTACTTCAAGTTGTACTACTACTATATATATATATCACGGTCGTGTAGAATAAAAACCTACTGTAACTCTCACTTAGGGTGTATGTATCACTACCACGGTCGTGTAAAATAGAATATAGAAACCTGAGTTCAATTGAATTCAATTTGTTTTCAATCATTCAAGTGTGTTGAACAGTGTTGCACGGGGTGTAAGTCTTAGATCCCGAGTACGCATGGCTTGACAGGTGAGGACATCATGTCAGAGGTGCTCGAAAAGGTGAAGGTAGCATATGCGAACATTTCTATTAGTGTTCTAAAGCCACGCTGGGTGTCTCACACCTCATATGTCCTGAGTGCCGATTGAATCATTCTCGGAAGACATGGATGGTTCCCACAACTCTGGTCTGCTTTCTCTTTTGTGCATGTGGGGACACCAGAAGACGACAGAACCGCGAAAAATGCCTTCTAAGGCGGAGATAATATCAATTCCACGACTGGCAGCTAGACCTAGAACGGTAGTTACAACTTTCCCCATGGATTTGATCCTCCTGTCCTGTTGCATTGTGGTCTGCACTCATGTGAAGGAAAGTTTTGAACTTCGTATAGAGCGGAGCGTACATAGCAGACATCTTGATTCCCTTGGAGTAAGAAGTGTTCCTTGAAGCTCAAGCGCTCAAACTTCGTTCTGGTGGCACATGATGAGGAAGATTATTTGGTGATATTGCCATCAGAGGCTTTCAGCCTCACAATTGTTCGTTCCGCGTTGTTCTTCAAAAGCAAGGTATGGCTCGATTTCGCGCAGATTTCAGCGACAGCAGCGACGACGGCTCTTCTTCAGAACCAGAGGTCGAGAATGAAGTCGTTCCAAGCGAGGAGGAGAGCGAGAGCGAGGATGAGTCGTTGCGCTCACCAAGTCCAGAGATGCATGTAGACGAGTTGACGACGTCGAGGTCGCGACGACGGAAGCAACCCAATGGCAATGCTCTTGTGGAAGACGAGGACGGAGAAATTCGATACGCGCACGAAATCGACAGAAACCGACGCGTCTCGGAAGCGTCTACCTCTTCATCGCCCTCAACGTCGCCCAGGGCTCGAGGAGATCCCACACTCACATCCTGGGCGCAACACGTTGGTGTCGATGCTCAGAAAATGCACGTCATGCAGACCTCTCTATTTCGCGTGCCAGAGGAGGCTGCTGCGCTTAAAGCATTGAACCAGCAGCCACAGGTTTCTTCTCGTCCCAATTTACGAGTACCCCTACAGTCTTTGAATCGAAAACACAGTCGAGAGTCCGATGGAGATGGTGTCAGAACACATCCTCGAGAGGTGCGATTTTTTAAACCTGGTATTTCATCTGGTAGGCTAATAATCTGATATTAGAGGCCTTCATTTGCGCATGACATTGAACCGCCTGTATACCGGCCGTCAAGAAAATATGCGCGCGTAGATACCTCGGAATCTGCGGTTCAAGGGAGTGAAGGAGCGTATTTCGATGCAGGCCTCGCGTTTGGTCGCTCATTTAGGGTAGGCTGGGGACCGGGCGGAGCTCTCGTGCATTTGGGTTCTCTCTGTGGGCCGTCATCTACGACGTACGTAAATCTATCTTCCTTATTAACTACTTACGCTTACTTTTGGTGGATTGTGTAGAAAAACCTCTGCAAATTCATCTAAAATAAGCCGAACCATATTTCCTTTGTATGACGACGCCACAGCTGGCACTTCCCTCTCCGGAAAGCTCCTCCAGCATCACCTGTCAAATTCACCGATAATACCAGACGATGACGATGTTCCCTTCGCCGATCCAAATGCCGAAACCCTCGACTTCTCATCCTTCGTTGCACTATTCCCAGCAGCGGACAGGTCCTACGAAGCATCTTTATTCCGCCTCGGACAAGCTCTTTTCGACAAAATTGATTTACGACTGGGACCGTCTGTCGCAATAGACATACGCAATAGGATCAATAGCGTCCGTAGAAAGGCAGCGCTGTCAGCATGGTTAGAAGACGCAGTGTCTTCAACAGTCGAAGGCGAACTTCGTGTTGATGCCTCGGCTGACGCGCCTGTTACCGCTTTCACCCTCTTGACTGGCCATCAGATTGAAAAGGCCGTCAACGTGGCAATGGACGGTGGCTTCTGGCGACTGGCGACTCTTATTTCTCAGGCCGGAGGTGATTCTACATATCAAGAAGACCTGAAAAGCCAGCTCGACGCTTGGCACGATGAGCGGATTGATGTTCACATTGATGAGAGTGTGCGGAAGCTGTATGCTTTGTTGGGTGGATTGGTGGACAAGGTCATCCCAGGGTCTCGCGGTGGCGGACTGGAGAAATGCTCCGACGTCAATGTCCTTAAAGGACTTGACTGGAAACGCGCGTTTGGTCTTCACCTGTGGTATTCCGAGCCCGTTACTGCTCCGATAGCGCAAGTCTTCAGAGCGTTCAATCAGCTCATAACAGAGCGCACAATCCCCCCACCGCTGCCTTGGTATACAGAGCAGAAAACCGCACCGCCAACTTCGTCTTGGAACCTCCCAGTACCACCACCACCATCAACAACACCATCGACATCGCCAGCATTCGCAAACGACGGACTCTTCTCTCTTATCCGTCTACACGCCGATCCCGCTTGTTCACTCTCTCAGATCCTCACACCCTTGTCGTTCGGCACTTCGCCGGTGGACTACAGCCTCTCATGGCATCTCTATATCATTCTCTCCCGGTGTATGCGAGTGCGTGATTTCGCCGATCGTGGTGAGCCACTTGGGCGGACACGTCGGGCGGAAGATATGTCCGACGGTGAGGAGGACGACGAGGATAGTCAAGAAGGGCACAGCCCTAGTGCCGATCTTCTAGCGAGTAGCTACGCGTCCCAGCTGGAACGTCAGGGTTTGGTCCAGGAGGCGATGTTTGTGCTATTGCACATTGAGGGGTCTGTTGGGTAAGTAAAATTTTCGGTGGCGTTGGACCAGTAGCTCAGTCCTTGCTTTTTAGACGAAAGAAGGCAATCAAGGACCTCTTGGCTCGCTCAGCTGGGAAGCTAGATGAATGGATGGCCAGGGGTCTAGAAGGCAGTCTGAAAATTCCCAGAACGTGGATATTAGAAGCCAGGGTACGATTCTTTCTCCTTATCTACTCGAAGTCCGAGGCGAAGCTAACGCACGACAAATCCAGGCGAACTACGCTCTGGACAGCGGCAACATCTTCGAAGCGTACGAACTCTTCCTCGAGGCAGAGCTCTACGACGCCGCGCACGATCTAGCAGTGGAGGAACTCGCACCCGACGTCGTTCTCCGTCGGGACTTCGAATTGCTACAAAGCCTCTTCTCCAACTTCGTCGACCACCCCGTGAATGGCTGGCACGTCCGCGGGAAGGTGAGGCGCCTACCATGTCGCGAGCTGTTCTATGCTGACATGTTTATTTCCCGTTCAAGGTATACCTCGACTACGTCAAAATCATGACATACGTACCTGCGCGCGAAGACGATGCTGTGCCCGACGCGCACCAGAACGCCCAGTTCGAAGATCTCGTAAAGAGCGTACCGCGGATCGTTGGGGTGCTGCCGGACCTGCTTCGGGATGGCCCGGACATGAGGTCTAGGGCTGCTTTGACGGAGATGGTAGCGGGGATGGTGAGGCAGGCGAGGAAATATGCTCCGTACGTCTTGGTGAGTAGTAGTAGTCCACTTTGAATTCTCTGCGGTATCTGTTTAACTGATTCGTGTGCGTTTGTTTTCTTCGTAGTCGCGGATTGACATGACGCTCATGGATGAGTCGACGCGGCTGGAGAGGATCCAGTCGATGGCGTATACGAGATTTCTTAAGCATGTTAATTGATACTTTCACTTATCCTGACAGTTCGTACTTATGATTAGTTTGGAATCGAGGAATTTGCTCTGCTTGTTAGGTACCCCTGCTCAACAACTGTCTACCCTAGCTAGACACCTATACAGTGCACACTGCCCAGCCCACTGATCATGATGCAAGCTCCGGAAGATACACCGCTGAGGATTCAAGTGGTCAGGACTGAAGGACCCCAATATGCGCGGCGTATCAAAAGAAACTTGTACTTGCACCTGCCGCAGCCAATGTAGCCTTCCATTCAAGCAATTCAAAGGGCAAGGCCTATCATACCTGGGACCTACTAACGACTCGGAAAATGAATTCATCTCCACTGCAAGCTGACTTTCAACTTTCCACTACAGCTGCTATGTACTAAATTGTTATTACACTTCAGTACAAAACTACTTACTGTACCTACTTACGTGCCGGTACGATGATATGATCTTCAATATGCAGCAAGAATCAAGATCCATCCATGAATCAGTATGGATCTTCAATCTTCAATCGATCCTGGGATCTCAATTTAAATTCCTTACCACGCTAGACTTCGTTTGGGATTATGGGATTTAATATCATCGGTGTAGATGATGGAGTTTTGGTAAATTGTATTGACTCTGTTGTAAGATCTTTTGAAATTAATTAAACAGATGGATTGATGAGTTAGGTCCTGATCGACTCATAAGTAACGGGAGGCGAGGCGAATCAAGGCGAACAAGGCCAGGCAAGGCCCAATTGATAAACTTCGAGCACTGCGTCCGACGAGTCGTGAGTGCTAGTGAGCGCCCACTATCATAAGTACATTGCAATGACTATGCTTCCAAGCCCCGACTTCCCGAGCCTAGGACGATTCGAGCAGTGCTTCTATACTTCTGCACAATACATACAATACAACGCGTTACATTACAACGCCACTGCCACTGCCACTGCCACTCATTGAATCTAGACTTATTTCGAACTTCGAACTTCGGAGCGGCTCAGCGGCTGAAAGTCTGAAACTTGGAAGTTGGGAGGATCCGTGTGCGCCGGGCGCCGACGTGCGGGCGTCTGGAGATTAGAACCGAGCAAGCCGCAAGCCGCGGTGCGCCACATGTTATTATTTTTTTTTGTGATTAGTTCGTCGAGGGTCAGGGTCACTGGCATGGACTCACCGTCTAAAGCCGGCCCGATCCAGCTGAATGAAGACTCAGTTCGGCACAGGAGTGAGGAGTGGGGCTTTCAAAGAGTGTAGGAGTCGAGATCAGAGATCTCAAAAGAAAGACGATTACGATAGTATGAATCATGAATCATGATTGTCGAATTTATCAATCACCAAGTACAGTACTAAGTAAAGCAAGTACTTACTGATAGATAGCGCATCTCTCGATCGCGACAATTTAAGGTTACCGACGACCGTTTCATTAGGATTGCAATTATGTATAATTAAAATGCTTATTATGAAGGCGCGCGCCGCGTGGTGAAGACGTCGCGTCGCGCACGTTCTCTGGCGATTCAGACAGACAGACAGACACCGTAAGTAATGTAATGCAAAATAGTTGTCATTGGTGCATATGTATGATACTTTGCTGGTAAGGAAAAGAGAAGAAAAACAAAGGATGGAAGGTAGGGATAGATAGATAGTAGAGTTACAGATAGCATGAGTACGGATGAATATGATACAGTTTTGCAGTCGACGGAGCGGTGGGCGGTGAGTGCGTCCCCTTACACATCCCTCCTCTTAATCCCCACAACACACCCAAGCGGCTTCCTAAGGAAGCCCTCACTCGTCTCAAGCACCTGCCCCTCCCGCTCAAGCACAAACTCATACCTCCTCAACAAACTCGCGCATATAATCTGTAGCTCCAAACTCGCGAGGTTGCGTCCCACACACGCTCTCGGGCCGACGGAGAACGGGTTAAACGTCTTCTGCATCTTCGCCTGGTCCCGTTCGAACCAGCGCTCGGGGCGGAAGACCTCGACGTCGTCGCCCCAGACCTCGGTGTCGCGGTGGATGGTGTACGAGGGGACACTTACGACGGTGCCGCTGGGGAACCAGAGCCCGGAAACGTTCATCCCCTCGGGGGGCACGACGCGCGGGAGCCCGAGCGACGACGTGCTGTGCACGCGCAGCCCCTCGTTGATACACGCGTCGAGGTACGGCAGGCGCTTCACCTGGTCCGCCGTTGCAGCTAAGAGATCTTCCGAGCCCAGCTGCTCGTCGAGCTCCGCGTGCAGTTTCGCCTGCACCTCCGGGTGCGACGCGAGGTGGTAGATGATCGCGCAGGTCGAGTTCGACGTCGTGTCGGAGCCCGCGATGAGGAGGGTGAGGGCTTCCGCGGTGAGCTCCTCGCGCCCCATGGGGTTCCCGTCCGCGTCGCGCGAGGCTTTGAGCTTCGCGAGGAGGTCGACGCGGTCCGTCTCCACCGCGAGGCGCTGCTTGACCGCCATGATCGCGATGCCCGCGAGGGTCTTGACGTCCGCCGCGCCGCGGCGGTACCACGGGATGAGGCGGGCGAAGGGGCGCCACCATGGGGGCAGGACGCCGAGGGCCATGGAGTACTCGCCGCGGCCGTTGAGGATCTGGACGGCGGGCACCTCGGCGACGTCGTCGGCGGAGGACTCTTTCCCGTAGGAGGACATGGCGGAGGACTGGTCGCGCGGGACTTTGGCGACGTCTTTGGCGGCGTGGATCATGCCGAAGGGGGCGCCGAACGCGAGGTCGCCGACGATGTCGAAGGCGAGGTAGTTGACCCCTGATAGCGTGTCAGTGTGAGTGTGGATGGATTAGGGGGCGGGATACTCACAAGGCAAGCAATCCAGCCAGAGCCTGCCATCGCGGCCGTGCCACCCTTCGCCCTCGGGGCCCTTGCCGCCCTTGACAGAGGCGTCGAAGAGGCGGTCCCACTGGCCGATGAGCTCTGTGACGTGCTGGCGGATGTGGGGCTCGAACTCGACGACGGACTTTTGGGAGAAGATGTGGGAGACGATCTTGCGCTTGCGGGCGTGCTCTGCGCGGTCGCGGGTGTTGAATACGCCGCGGCGGATGGAGACGAAGGCGTCGTAGAAGTTGGACTTGAGGGCGCCGTTGCCGTGGGCGTAGACGGTCTGGAGGGCTTCTGGGTCTGCGATGGAGATGTGGTTTGGTGCGATGCGCACGACGGGGCCTGTGAAGAGGGGTCAGTGGGTGAGTGGAATAGGGAGGGTAGCAGAAGTACTTGCCGTATTTGAGATGGAGTTGGTGGATGATTTCTGAACGGTGGCCGTGTGCGCTGACGACTCCAAGCCAGAGATCAGAAAACTTTGCAAGGAAGGGCCCAGGGAGAGAGCGAGCATTGTGCGAGTCCCAGAGGTAGGGAATGAGGTGGGCAAGGACGAGCAGAGCTGGGCCAGCTACAGCCACGGTGGTCAGGTCGATGTTTTGCAGAAAGTCGAGGACATCAAAGTCCTTTAGCTGGCAGAGGTCTAGGAGGGAAGACATTGGAATGGTGGGAGAGGAGGACCACAGTCCAAATATTATTTATATACTAACTCGATCATCGGTTACTCCCGGCCCTGACCCGTCCCATGCGGGGTAATCAGCCCTGGGCTTCTTTCAGATCTGGCGAGAAAACGATGGCACTGGCCGATCCATCTTCTATCTCCATTCAGTTCAGATTTCAATTCCAAGTCAATGTTGGTCTGCAACGTTCACCACCACAACCATGTTCTCCCCCTTCCTCCTCCTCCTCGCCCCAATCCAAGCCTTGGCACAGACATACTCCGCCACATACCTCCCCTCCAACGCCCCGGCCCAGTCAGAGCAGGGCCAGTCGGGCACCAACCAATGCGGCACAGACTTCAACCAGACTTCAAATTGTCAGAACGCTTACAGTAAGCTCACCGGCGCCCGATGGACCAATCGCGTTCTTCTCCTTCTCAATCTTCCCCTTCACCAGTTAATTCTGTAACCGACTTTTGCGTATGGGCGCCTCCCAACCCAGGCGCTAATTCTACCATTGGCGACACAGAGGTCAGCCGCTCCACCCACCCACCATTCCACCATTACTAACATCCCACATCCACACAGCGCATCGAAGTCGCGTGGTGCACCAAGGTCAGTATTCCCTCCCCGACTCTTTGGTACCATACTGATACCAACACCCACATAGAACGGCACGGGCACTCGTCTCATACCCGACGGTGCTATCACCGGCGCCCACTTTGTCCAGACCCCAGACTTTGTCCAGGTCACTGGTGCGTGCTTCTGAAGCTGCAGACTGAAGATGCTTGATTGAACACTCGCAGGCGTGGGCAACTTGACGTTCATTAACATCCCCCAAGGCGACGAAGGTGTACGTTCACTTCATTCCTTACTCTGTACAGATCACTATCGCTCACGTTCTGTTGTGTTTGCGGCTAACAGGGCGAGGTGTGTGTCGTTTTTTTTTCTTCAGAGTTTTCTTTTCCTGCTGTGCTGTGCTCGCCTTGCTCTCTTCTCTCCTTCATATCACTTCGTCTTCGTTTGCCTTCACATGATCCATCCATCTTTCCCTCTCACACACACACTTCATTTCGAATTTCCTCTTCTTTGAATCCCGAATCACTCCCAACCCACCAAACCAAAGCCACGCCTCGCACACGTTTCACGCGCCTCGAGCCTGATCTGTGGGCGCGCCCATGCACTGTGGGTGCGCATATCTATGCATATATGTATGCATTGTAGGCGCGCCGTTGATTGGGATGCCACGCGTCATTGCTACTACCATGTAACTGACGCTTACTCGGTACTCATCGCACCTCGCTGCGTCCCAACCTGCGATGTGATGCAAGGCGAGTCGGATGTAACCCCGTCCCTCGTACCTCTTTGCCCCAATCCGTCTTAGGCTCCCCTAGCCAGTTGCAGTTTCTATTGCGCTATACCGCTACCGCTACCGCTATTGCCAACTTTGGAGCTACTCTTGCTCCGAATCTATGATAATTGACTGGGGGTTCACGGCCGCGGTTTGTATGCCGGGCGGCGACGCGGCGGAGTAGACTAAAGTTAGTCGAGCTACTACTCTTGTGTAGTAGTACTCGCTTTCGCGATGCGTTGACGGTTCTGGTGGTGCGATGAGCAGCGACGCTGATAGGACACGCACCCTGCGCCTCTGCTCGGATTCTAATCTCTTCTCTTATCTTCTTCTCTTCTCCCTTCTATCCTCGATTCTCGATACTACCTATTCGACTCGGACTCTTCTCTTCTCTTCTCTTCTCTTCTCTTCTTGATTTCATTTCGCCCTCCTTCCATTCATCGAGATCTATCTACATATTCCACTCATTTACCACTCATTTACTATGTAACTCACCTCCTCTTCCCATCGTCCCACAGCTCGACCCCCACGGGGCAGACGGGAACGGTACGTATACGCCCCCCCCCCCCCCCCTCCCCCTCCCCTCCCCTGCCTACATAAATCTAAGCTAACGCGCGTACGTGACGTGAATCCAGGCAACCCCATCGGCGGGCTCGTGTTCTCCACGGCGTTCGGGCAGCTCGAGCAGATCCATGAATGGACGGTACGTGCTACGTGCTTACTTGTGTATCTGCTTGCTTGCTATGTCTCCCGCCGCCCTGGCGAGTGTCTCGCTGCGCTGCGTTGACGTCGGCGGTGCCGATCAGTGGCAGCGTCACCGTTCAAGTCGCTTTGCATGGCGTTTGCGTTACATATGATACGTGATATGTGATATGTGATATGTGATACTGACATATGCATGGTTCTTTTTCTTTTGTGTTGACACCATGACGACACACAGAACTTCGTCTCGGACTCGCAGTTTTGCTTCCGCGCGTGCAAGCCGGGCCCGATGGCGCCTACTTGGTGCGAGGTGCGTGTGTCCCGTTCCTCTCTCTAAGTACTGGATGCTGACGGTACGCGTTGCGTGGTGTGTAGCACATCTACGACGTGATGGGCTGCGACTGGAATATGCCTGCGAACTACTCGGCTGGGTCGTTCGAGAATTGTTTGGGTGATAGTGGCGAGGTGAGTGCCAGTGAGCTCAGTCGAATTCGTTTCGTCATCCATCTATTCGTTTGTTTCGTTTGTTTCGTTTCGTTTCGCTTTGCTTTGCTTTGCTTTCTCTCTGTGCGGTGAATTCGAATTCTCCACCACCACGAATACACTACCTACCATACATGCACATGCACAATTGTGCACATTGCACATGCGCGGACGAATCTATTTTGGATCTACCGTCGGCATGACACTGCGGTGCGCTGCCGTGCGGGGCAGCCAGTCAACGATGCGTCTTTGCGTCCGCGTAACTGGTTCATTATGATATGGACACCGCGTCACGACTCACGAGTATGCAAAGGATGGGCCATAGATTAGCCACTGGTACGGAGGCCTGACTGAGGATGCCGTAGACCCGCCCCCGATCGTCGATCGCGTACCCGACCTGACTGACCGATCGTGTCGCGCGCCTCTTTGTGTGCTTCTCGTACCTTCCTTGTTTGGCTGGATCTCTTTTTGACTAGTTGGTGGATGGGGAATGGATGGATGGATCTTTCGTTGGAATAGGAATTGGATTGCATTTCGTTCGTTTCGTTCCTATCGTTATGGTACCGGTGTTGTCGTACCTCCCGGTACCTCATCTCATCTCATTTCCATCTCATCTCCATTCTCACTATGTACTTACTCTCTCCCCGCACTCATTTCGTTTCCATTTCTCGACGCTTCTTTTCTCCATTTCCCCGCCCCCGCATCCGCATCCGCATGGACCGACACTGACATATCTATCCACACCCACAGCCGATGGGCGTCTACGGCACCTCGACGTTCTTCCAAGGCGAGCCCGTCACGCCCGCCGCGCACCCCGTCCCCTCGTCCTCGTCCTGCACCGAGCTGAGCACCATTGCGAATGGGCTCGTGTCCATTAGTACGACTACGGCCCCCGCGGCGAGCGCGAGTGTTACTGGGAGCGCCACTGGGGTGAGTTGGTTTCATTTTCTTGTGGAATGCAATGTGGTTCTTTCGGTGTGGATGTGCATTTCGTATGCGAGTCTACATCGTCATCGACTCGGATATCCATATCCCGTCAAAGTGCCTCAAAGTTTCATACAAACTACGGTTAGCTCTACAGGACAGGGGCTTCCTCTGGAATCCACCGATATCCATCCATTTGCATCATCATCATCATCACTATCTTACACGTTATAAAGTTATAACTCAATCTAACTCACCCCCTTCTATCTACAGTCTCGTGCTACGACCGGTGCTTCGACGGGTGCGAGCCCAACGGCCACGAACAAGAACGCCAATGGTGCGGCGCCTAAATCCCGCTTCTGCGTGCCCTTGATGCTGATGATGGCGATGATGGGACATGTGGCCGTGCAGGACGTGCCTTTGCTCTGAGCCTTGGCCCCGGGCCCGGATTTCAACTTTTGGATTGGAGGTTTGGGGCTGAGGCGTTAATGCGCTGAGGCTTGGGTTTACCTTTTATTTAAGTTGTGGATTGGACTTTGGTTTGGACGGTGGATGGTTATTCTAATGGTTACATGACGGGCGGCTGGTGGATGGATTGACGGACGATGATGGATGACGAGGACGATGGTATACGACACGACACGACACGACACGCTAACGCACGTATTGGATTTTGGGGTGCTCTCGGCGGCACGGGGTTAGCGCCTGTTAGCACCAGGAAGGACTATCCAGCCGACGCCCAAGGTCCAATACTTATTTGACGACACTGACGAGTCGGAGCATATGTTGTGGCATTTGTTTTCCGATTCCGATTTCTTTTTCTGATTCTCATCTTACTTCCTTCCTTGTCCCCTTGTCGCTCGTCGGCTTTACATACTACGTACATACTATGGACACTTTCACGAACGTTTACTGATTTGTTTGTGCTACCATCTTACGGCTTTTTGGCTTCTTGATTAGCGTTACTATATACTGACATTGACGGACATGTTGTCGTTACCTTCCTGACTATACCTGTCCCTTACTTACTACAACACCACCCTTTTTCTCTCCAGCTGTAGGCTATCTGCCGTTATTGTGGATGCCTTCTCTTCTGTGGGACTTTTCCTTCCCTGCGTATACGTTCTCACTCGATGTTACATACCTGGACTTACTTTGTGCCGCGTTCTTCAATACAGTATTGATGCGTTTTGACTTGACTTGCTTCTCTTGACTAAATACTGCGCAATGTCGTTGGTCTGCACACTACAGATTTCATTCCGCTACGAATCCGTTTGAGAGTCCCCATTAATCCTTCCCTGTTGTTGCGGACTAGTACCATGCTTCATCTGGTGTCGTAAACGGAGCATATGGGTATTTCGACATAATGATAGATAGAGAGAGAGAAAGGAGAACATACGTGGGTAAGTTCCATCGGAAGTCTACACGCACAGACGGCTACGCTTTCAAAGCGCACCAGAGCACACTCCCTCAACCCACTCCACATCGCTCCTCACCGTCGTCAGATTCTCAAACCCATTCTCCTTGATAACAACCACATCCTCAATCCGGACCCCACCCACACTCTCATACCTCCCCAGCACCTCCTCATTCACGATCTTGTCCCACTGCGCCGTAAGGTCCCTCCGGGCACGGCCCAAAAGGTGCGGAGAGAAGTAAATCCCGGGCTCGACGGTGACGACCATACCAGACTCAAGTGGGCGGCGCAGGCGGAGATACCGATACAGGTCCTCGTGGCCCCACTTCGCTTTCTCCGCATCCTTGTACCCATCGCCCATTACGACCACCGCGCCGTTCGCGTCTTTGACCTTCGAGACGGAGGGCACGTCGTGCACGTCCATGCCCAGGGAATGCCCGACTCCGTGGGGGAAGAACGCGGCGCACACACCCGATGCCAGGATCTCTGGTTCAGTAGCATCCTTATTGAAGATACCGAGGCTCTGGAACCCGCGGATGAGGGTGCGGTGGCAGATGAGCTGGACTTCGTCCCAGTGGAGCCCTGAACGCAGGAGTGCGAAGGATTCAGATTGCATGGAGAGGACTAGGGTGTAGATCGCGAGCGCCTCGGGGGTGAACTTGCCGTTGTTGCCCACGGGCATCGTACGCGTGATGTCGGCGGCGTAGAAGTTCCATTCGCAGCCCGCGTCGATGAGGAGGACTTGCGGGAGGATGTGCTTATCGTCTTGAGTGAAGGGGGCAGTGTTGTGGTGGTCGTGTGGACCAACGGGGCCCCATGCGAATTCACGGTCGTTGCAGCAGTAGTGTAACGTCGATGCGCGGGTGGATGCAGCTACGATGGGGAGGTAGGCTTGGTGTACGGCTCTAACAAAAATGATAAAATTTCATAATCAACACCAGTATCCAATGTGAGCAGATATCCACATACCCTTCACGCCTGCATGAAGCGACAAAAATAGCCTCAGCCTCCGCCTCCTTCTCAATGAGCCATTCTCCGGGAAGGAGGGGCCGATCAGCAGCAGCAGCGCCTTTCTTCAATCCATTCTTCACAGTCTGGCCAAGCACACGCATGACGACCTCATGCGCGCGAGAGCTAATCGCATTCGCACGGCGGATCTCCTCGATCTCGTACGCATCCTTGATCAGGCGCGCGTTATGCAGCGCCGTGAGGAGGTAATGGTCCGTCACAGCTGCCGATTCGCATGCTAAAGGGACAGCAGTGTACTCTTGTGGAAGTGTAGGGAATAGGGGAGAATTCCGCGGGAGGGTGTGCACGAGTGCGTCGGGGTAGGTGGTGAGGAGGCTCGAGAGTGCATCGGGGAGTGTAGGTGGGTGATCAATGCGTGTGACATCGAGACTCTTTGCGGCGATCTCAGGTGAAGGAGGGGGAACAGACCACATGATGTCGTCTTCATTTGCTTCGGGGATGAAGAGGTCCACTGAGGGCTTCTGTTCACCACCAGGCTGGTAAGCGGCAATCAGGTAAGATGAGGGTACAGCGCAGCCAGTTAGGTAGTAAAAGTTGGATTCTTGGCGAAAAGAAAGCTCGCGGTCGGTGTCATTGCGGAATCCAGTAATTTCTCCAGCTAAGAGGAGGATCTGGGGCTACAGATTTCGTAGAATTTGGATTGAGAAACAGTAAGAGATCACACTATGTTCCTGACGCACCTTTGTTTTCTCTGCAGCAGGCAATAACGCTACTAGCTGTTCAAAAGTCCTTTGTACGTGACTAGATGCTGTTCAATTAGTACTTCTGTTAGCTTGTGTCAATCCCACTGTTACGCGAAACCGAAGGTACCTGGATAGACTGGCATGATCAGGGAAGAAAACAGAGATTGTTCGGATCAAATCTCCCCTAATCCTTCTCCATTTCTCTCAGGCTGTGATGGTTATGCAGCTTAGTGTAATTCCCATGTCCCATACGTTAGTATACGAGAACCACTGTTCATTCCCGAGCTCCAACACCGTTCTTGCATTTGGCATCGCGTTTAATGTGGAATAAATTCCGATTCGATTCCGGGAAGATCATCTTACAGGAAAGCCAAAGATAACAGCGCGAGTTCTCATCTGCACTCAACTTTCCTGTATTGGTTATGTATTCAATTCGTAGATCTAAATATCGGCGTTTTCCAGCAGCACCCACAAGTTGCGCCCCATTCATAAATTCACATAGTTACTCACATGTGCTAACCATGACATGTATGGCCTTCTTAAAGCTTTCTGATATGTCAACACATGCCTATGACAATCCAACATGACATCTTGGTTCATCATAGAACGAAAGAAACACATAGCACACAGACTATGAACCAACTGAATAGGCAGTATTATTTGCTTGATCGTGATCCTCAACCTTCTCTGTCAATGCTTCTCTGTCACGCTGTACACCTGTACAACTATTCACCAAATAACGTGAGGGACATGGAGTCTACAGAGGCCGGACATTAGGAACAGGCCCCATGGGAACGACCCTAGTAGGGTTAATCTGCGTACATGATCCTTCCGTTAGCCACGCTCATGATCATTGAACACCACGATGAAGTAGAAAGGCGCGAAAAAGGCGATCAAAAAAGAGTAGACCGGCCAGGCATACAGACGGATAAAGAGAAAGAAATATTTGACAATGGACGCACAGCAGTATGAGACCAATAATAATGCGTCTTGATATGTTCGAAGTTCGTGGAGGACTTGAAGGCGTCATTATTCCAGTACAGCTTCTGCATCCACCTGGTGCATCAAGGTGTCAGTTCGGTGTCAATACGCAAAAGATGCATATGAAAAAATGATTAGAAATGAGATTGGCTACAGATTAAGTAGGTAATTGTGGGATGACAGATCTAGATCAGCTGCGCCTCCCGCACATGCTATGTGCATGGCCGGTACCGCAAAAACAGGAAACCAGAATCCGAAGGAGAGGAGGAACACGCAAAGATAAGACACGCACGTATGAATCGCTGGGTACCCGTCACGGATAGTACGGAAGTTGCACTTGAAGTGGCCCACATAGACTGGATCAAAGCGAATCTGTGGTAGAGGAAGAAGAGAACGTCATGTGTTAAGCTACTAGTTTATCCTTAAAGCCTATAGCTGGGGCATGACTTACAATAGTCACCCAGAGCCTGATATCGGCCTCAGTAAGCGTGCTTCCAACGAGGTAGTCCTTTCCAGTGAGGATTTTCTCTGTCTTATCAAGAGCTTCGAAGACCTCAACGACGGCTTTCTCATACGCTTCTTGAGTTGTGGCGAATCCTGAACGATAAACACCATCTAGAAAAGGTCATTCAGTATTCTTTTTTCCTCGGCGCAGGACCAAGGAATGACCCCGACTCACTGTTGATGTTAGGATAGATCCACGAGTTGAGCTCGTCGATCTCAGACCGAAGGCGCTCCGGATAAAAGTCAAGAGCCGCCTTATCCGCAGGGATGAACTCGTTGAAAGCGGTATTGAACATGCGAATAATTTCCGAGCTCTCATTGTTAACGATAGTATGGTTTTTCTTGTCCCACAGCACGGGCACCGTGAACCTGGAAAGCGCAGGTGCGTCGTTAATAAATACTGAGACTCAGGCATATGGAAAACACACAAACCTTCCTCCGTAATCTGGATCTGCTTTGATATAGAGGTCTTTGACGTGTTGTGATTGGTACAAAGGATCGGCGTCGGCAGCGGGGAATGCATCGACGTTCGCAAATGGCCATCCCTGTGAGCCCATACGAGGAGAAACCACAGTCACCGCTTGGGGATATCTCAGTACATTCTAAAGGTTCAAATCAGAAAGGAAGGGATCTCACGAATAATGGACTCGAGCCCCTTCAGTTTGCGAACGATAAGAGTTCTCGTGGCCCAGGCTGACAAGGATGATCAATGATGATTTCAGAGGCTCGCGTTTGGGTTGTGTGCTCACGACAGGCATATGAAACATAAAGATGGTAGCGATCTGAGCCGTAAGAAGGTCAATTCGATGAATAGCACAGGTATGCAAGATAAATTCGCACCGAGCTCAGGCTCAAAACGCCCTCCCTTCTCGACTACGTTGCGGAATGACGCATCTGCGCGCTTAAAGCTCCCATCAGGCTCCGTCTTCATTTTCCCAATGTCAGACTGCAGTGTGTGATCTTTAGATGACATGGCGCGAAATGCTGTGTGCGTCGAGGTTTGACAAAGTTTTATACCAGTGATGGGAGATGTCCTTGAACAAACTGAGAGTCTTAGAAATCTAACGCGTATGGAGCACGTGCTGAGGTACCATGATGTCAGCTTGACATTAACGGTGAGCCACAAGAGCCTCGAATAAAGGTAAAACTGACTCTATACTGCGCAAAGATGGCCTTAAGATGCTTCTTCGTGCCGCACAGAGTATGCTCATGGTTGTTAGAATAAAAAGTTGAAAGCGAGTTAACAATATACATATTACGAGAAATATTATTAATACTATCAATAATCAGGGGGTTGACGTGTGCACGTTATCATTGAAAAAGTTTACCACTTGCCTCTATCATCTATGAACGCTGCTTATCTACAGTGCGCTGGCCCCTACGCCACCTCCCCTCTTGAAGCAAACAGCATGAATAGGAAATCCCTCATTGCCAAGGCTCCTTTAGATATGATCCGGCAACCTAAAGACAACGCTTGGACGGGAATCAGGCAGTAATGCCGCAAACCTCCAGACTGAGCCGTGCCGCCGCGTTCCTATTCGCCAAGGCCCAAGGCCTTGCATCCAAATGGCCATGATGGAACCACGCTCTCATCTCTACGCAGCATTGGATGGGAATAACGACACCAAAGTCGACTGCTGACCGATGGCGACTGTCTATCACGTATATCCATGGCGCTCGTTAATGCCCCAGGCTCGGGATATTTTTTTATAGACCCTATGGCTCCACGAAATATTCAAGTAGGTGCGTGGACCCTGTAAAATTCATTTCGTCACATCTGACTTCGCCATTTAGCTTTCAACCTCCCGAATTGCTTCCCAAACCTTGTCTAAATGCAATTTATCTATCACATTCTGAACCACATATAGCACCAATTTGAGCTAATTCTCCTCAGCATATGAAAGCGAATCACGGCCGGCGTTAAATTGGTCACGCTATCCAATAGCAAAAGCAGCTACGTTGGCTTCGCACGTCATGCATGTCCTGAATCAGTTAATATGATCCGCGCGAACACCCTTACTGGAGCGACCACAGATGTGTGTTTTTTGAGGTTCTTCCACAACCATGACCACGCCCCGCTATGTCTACCACCACTGAAGCAGCTTCTCCTTCGGATACCGTCATCCCTGGGTCCCCCAATGCCACCACCAATGCTGGCTTCTCTGCAGGAGCTTCACCGCCTCTCATTCTAGCCTTTTTGGCTGTCGGCCTCTTCGGCATGTCCATGATTGGGGTGTGTGGACGACGCCGATGCCAACTCCTACGTGTCAGAACTCACGATGAGGACGATCAACCGTGGATGCCAGATGAGTCTTTCATACCAAGGAAACCCGCCATCATTGGGCCAACGCCGAAACTGTGGGATCTTGGGACAAATTTCACGCAAGATGGTTATAGATTGGAAAGATCAATGAAGAACTTTAGTAATGAAGAGCACGAGACATGGGACGCGATAATGGTGTGTTAATTTAGTACCCTACGAAGCTGTACAATACAACCATACAGCTATCAGAGGGTTTAATTTAAGTGTAAATATGTTTAGCTCATCGCTTTGTCGTAGCCTATCTCTGTGGTCGTGACGCCTCCTTATGAGATCAATAGCGGAGCCACCCCTTGTCAACCTCCTCCGCAACCTCCGACGCCGATACGGTTCCTCCGATGGCCCCGATTCGCTGAGTCCACCGCCACTGCTGATCATGAGGTCAATGCCGCAGAGAAAGGCACTGCTCGTGCCCACTCCGAAGACAATAACCCCACTTACGACAGACGGCTCCAGGTGACAGTAGCTATTGCTATGCCATCTCAACGGACTCACGACGACACGACGACAGAGACAAGAGAAAGAAATGGAAAGGAAGGAGAAAAAGGAACAGTGGATGATGATACCTTTGAGTATACCCTGGGCGTTCACGAGTGTTCCTGGAAGCACGATTATAGGTTAAAGTAGGAAGCTGGGTTGAGCGCCAGAGGCTGGATCGTGGTCGATTCGAAGAGTGGATAGTACGATAGGTTGAGATCTAGCTCACGTATATCGCATTCTGTCCATGAGATCTTGAGATGTATGATAGGATTGTTTGATGGTTGGAGGCCAGTGGACTTGAGTGTCGAGCAACGACGGCGTGTACAGTATGCTGAGCATGCCAAAGAACTGCCATCAGCCATATGAGTCGGTGGCGCTGCCACTGCGAATAGGCTTGTAGAGGCACCGTAAATCAAGCTGGTGATGGTCGGCGCAATGACAACACAGCAGCATCCTCTTCATTGACGCTGAGGGTCAGTCCTCCCCAGAGCGTGTGTTGGAGAAGACAATCCTGCCTCAACACACCATCTCCGCGCGTGGCAGCAGGCGTGCTCGACTCGTTCCAACGCGAATGGAACACCAGGTTGACGCGGTTCTGCTGTTTTTTCGACAACGCGTCCCACTCTTCCTGTGTGATTGGCGTTTTCATGCAGTCTCGGACAGCATTCAGGACGTCGAGGACGGTTACGCATGGTGAGGCATCATTTCGCTGAGGCGATGGGGTAACAAAGATAGTACCCCAAGGACTAGACGGTGGAACGATACCACAGGAGAGGCAAAGGAATGATACGGGTGGTGCAGTTGCAGGCATCAATAGTTCACGTTGGGATACAGGCACCAAGACGGATGGCGTGCCGCTATCGTCACCTGAAGGAAAGACTTGCTGCAAAGAAGCGGGGGTTGGATCCGTGCGTATATCCCAAACGAGGGTAGGAACATCGTGCTGAGAATAAGATAGAACTGGATGCAGGGAGTATGCGGGAGAGGTGTGCGGGAGGCTTGGCTGGGCCAGAGGGTGTGGTGGGCTCGGATGGATTGAGGAGCAGGTAGATGGTGGGCTCGGATACGGCGAAGGTGTATGTGGGGGAAGTGGTGTGTATGTCAAAGCAGGTGTTCGTGGAATTGCCAATGGCAGTGAGCTTGAGCATGGCGACTCCGGCGTAGATGGAAGAGGAGTATAGCTATGCCTCGGTGTTGGTGGTGGGGCTTGAGATGTTGGACGGGGCGGACTCATCTTTGGGGGATGGGGAAAGAGCACTGCGGATAGACGTGACCATTCTTATACCATAACCAAGGCGAGCATGACTAGGCGCGAGCCCTCCGTGCGCCTGTGAACAGCCATGTGCAATGACACGCTTGTCGCGATTTGTGGGTATGGCCGGATATTACGAATCCATCCAGATAGAAGCTTTTCCCGTTCAGGCTATACCACAAAGAGTCCCGCCCCTGTATCCAAGCCGGGAAGTGTGGGTCTCCATTTCGCATCCAGAGTCCTCCGGATGTGGCTCGACACTGCCCTCGAGGGCAAGGGTTGCGTACTTTGGCACCGCGTCGCTCTTTCAATATTCAATTTCTGACACCGCATTTTGATGGAGCCTTCTCAGAGTACAGAGATCATAATCATGATGCATGATGCATGATGTCCGGTGATTTACACCTTAGTGCATATACGGCTTCGACCGGAAATTTTGTCAGTTCACCGGAGGTATTTGTCAAAGGCAATCGTACTGATGAATGAATGACATTGCTGCAAAAGGAGATTGGTTGCGTACAGCCAAAATGTCGCCATGCGCTGCCTCGAGGTTCCAATTCAATGTGTACAGCCATCGTAGCCTCGTTTCGCAGAGAGCGGGACATGGGGGAGCTTTAGCCTCAACGCCAGTGGGTTGAGGGCACAGTAGGGCTCTCGCCAGGTTGTAAATGCGCAGTCATGATCAAGTCCGACATGAGATTGCGCCCTGAAACTGACTGAATTGGTAGCACAGGGGAAGATAACCAATTGAATAGTCACCTGTGTTTTGAATTCATCGAAGGGTGTATGGTGCCATTTCCCGTGAGCCCGTAGCGGCTCGGCGAGTGGAAACTGCGGTGAAGAGTATAGTAGTAGCCTTCCCACAAAGTACAGATGGAACATGAGAATTGTATGTCCACGTCGTGAGGAGCTCCGCAGTCCCAACTACCCAAAACGCCGTAAGTGACAAGCTCGGACACAAAGGAAAGAAAAAAGAGGAAACGAAGTTGATATGCGTGTCATTTCATGATGCGCTCAAGGGAAAAAAAAACGTTATTGGAAGCGGGCGGCAAGAACAACAAACACCAGTAATAGTGGCATACGTATACGTGTGCACAAGCTTCGCAAGGACTGACTCGAAAGATATCATGATCAGCATGTGACACTAGCGCTGAAATGGAGGCATCAGCTCAGTACAACTAAACGGGGGAATATTAACTTCCTGGATAAGCATTCCATCCATCCTTTCGGTTGAGGAAATTGCAAACAAGGTCTGAGGTTGGTATGCAGCGCTCGTCTGGACTCCCGGGCCGGTGATCAGACTCGGACACTTGATGCGATTCAACCTAATGACATTCGGTCCTCGATATTGAAAGTGTCCACCCATAGTCTGCCCTAACACCCAGTCCAATTTTCTTGACATTATGTAAAATGGAATGTTTCCAAGACTTACTCTTTGTCTTTTTGGGGAGGTTTTGCCGTGTTATCAACTTCAAGCACAGCTGTTGATGGTAACTGATCGATATCATGACAATGGGAGGGCGGTGGAACAGACAAATCTCTCCTCATGTCTATCTCCTACCCGGGAGTTGTGCTCCAACATGGGATAGAATTTCGAGAGGGCAAACCAGTGGACTCAGACAAGGGATAACGCGGCTTTCCAAGATCAAGGCGACTCGGTCCAGCAATTGTCCAAGTAAGATGCTTAAAAACTATTTCGCCATTGATTGATTCTACGCCTCAGAAAGCGACTGTCAGTACTCGGGCATCGGGGGGAGGTCTAAAAAAAACTTGGCAAAGGACGCCAGCATCCAAGGCTCAAATAAAATATGTCGAGTCAAATTATCATAGTAGGAGTATTGATAGTATTGAACTAGAGATTTAAAGTGAATGAATGTAGTTGTTTAGGAAAAGGCACTCTACTAAGGGGTTCCCACTGGTCCAGATGATTGCTGGTATGGCGGCGGAACACTCAGGTCATATCTGACATCCGCTCCACCTTCAAGTTCTTTAGAAAGCGCGGCTATCCGTCCTCTCAACTCCAACCCATATGAAGTACTCTCACCATTTTCGATGGTTTCCCTATCAAGTTCTGCCATCAATATTCGAGGGATTTGCGGTTGCCCTCCTGTAGCACTCGAGGATGGTTCGCTATCATGTGCCTGAGATAGAGTGTCCGAAGTGCTAAAACCCACTGTCACTGCCATCAAGTTGGTTACAGGCTCATTGAAGAAATATGGCACAGCTTACTAGGAATGATGCCGCCCTTGATATCCCTAGCAAGTGACACAGGGTTTGCCAGAGTGAAGGGTTGAATTAATAGATCCTCTGAAGCTACTCATTGGCGGGTGAGATGTGGGTTTCCGATGCTTAGAAGACATGCACTCACATGGTTGAACAACGTCCAAACTAGCTCGGACATATGAAGATTTGCGTTTTTGACGTCGTCTGAGACAGAAGGCTAAAAACACCAAAACAGCAAGTATGACAACACCGCCTATTGCACCTCCAACGATTGGCGCAAGGGATGTCGATCTAGAAGCTGTAGTTGTGTCCTGGGTGGCTGGAGTTCCAGAACTTGTCGCGGGCGAATCGGTGAATGACATTGTAGAAAAAAGGGTAGAGCCAGACGATATTGTATATGCCGTGGTATAGCCAGCTACGACGGTTAGGCCACTTTCAGTATTCGAAGCACCAGGTATTGAGGTTGAAGACGGGCTTAAAGATAACGATGATGATGATGATGATACATGTGCGTTGCCTGAAGTTGATGAAGTCGAAGATGTGGGAGATGTGGATGTTGGGAGTGAAACCGCCGACGCCGTCACGGACGATGTTCCTGAATTACTAGTGGCGATGGTGACATTTTTGAGCCAGGGAGATACGCCATATGCCCCGAGAGAATTCGGATTCTCCCAACTTGAATCGTCAAACGTTGCAAGATAAAAGTTATCTGGGATGGTGTTACTTGCGCGCCAGGAAGAATCGGATGTAACCATCGCCGTCGAACCATCTGAATGAGTAACCTGCATAGCAGTCATAACGCCGGCGTAGGTATCCGCTCCAGTGACGAGATCTGCTAAGTTGACCCCTTCAATGGCTAAAACGATTGGACCTGAGCCACTGATGGAGACATGGTAAAGTTGGGATGTTCTCCAACCCTCTCCGTCACCGGCTTGAGTGCTCCCAACTTGTGTTCCACAGACATATAGCGTGTAATAGTTGTCGACAGTCATGAGAATGTCGGCCGAGGTAGCTGACAATCCGGATGGTGGAGTGTAAGTTGTGCGGAATGCCCGAGACCCAGGCGGCGCGATAGGAGGAGTAACTCCATACTCTGGAGTCCATATCCACTGGGCTGATTCAAAGCCTTGAGTAAGCGCATTTTGGCGACGAAGGATCGTTGGATGAGTGCTTGAAGGGTCCTTCAGTGAAGAGGTGACGACTGAGGTTCACTCAGCTTTACCCTGTTGCGAACGACTAGAATTCACGTACCAGCTGCTAGAACCTCTTTCAACTGGCTCATGAGTATTGCCCCTGCAGAGAGCACTCGCCACTTGCAATCTGGTGTAGTTGGTCAACGTCGCGTAGTACACCGAAAAGAAAAATGGGACTACCATGCATAGAATTTCGGATTTAAGAGCAGAAGTGAGGAGATGTGGTGGAAGTCAGCATCACTATGTACTACTTGAGCTCAAGGTACATCCGCATATATTTTTTCAAGTTTCAGGAGAGACATATGTATGTGTCAACTTTGTGATCGTTATCAAACAGCGCGTTAATGAGAGGTGATGGCAAACCTGATGATAGTCTCTGATGATGGATTATGGATGGCAACGATGATCATTTTTCAATTTCAAAGATGATCGATGAACGATGAAATCCCAAGGCGTTCAGAGGGGTGCAGAGCAGTCATCGAAGAAAATAGAATAAAGCTAGATGCGCGAACATGTAGGCAAGTTTCTTTCATAGGAAGTAATTGTTAGTGCCTAGCTCAGAGCAAAGAATCGAGCGTAATACGACAACTTATCCCTTTCAGCGCCTTGGCCATCACCACAAGTTGCCGCTGGCAACCTTCATCAGTTGTTATAAATGGCGGCTTGAATAACAAAGAGCGTCGAGATTACTCAGTATGGTAAAAGTTTTTCATATTATGGGTGCACTGGAACAGGATAAACGTCCTATACTGAGCCAGGCAAGCCTTGTGCGAGACTACGGCTGGGAAATGACGTCCCACATGCAATACCAACGCTCAAAACGCTATACTTAGCCACAAAACACATCTCACATCAGTGTTGGCAATGCCACTGGCATGCCCGTGACTTGCCATATTTGCCACGAACCATGGCATGCCCGTGTAGAGATGGCCAATGGCTTTTCTCACGATACCCGTTGCCGTGGCATTTCTTATTATAGTCAGTGATCGTGTTTGTTGGAGAGGCTAGTGCACTATAGGTGGTGGCT